>JANHAO010024338.1:0-11661 GCA_026873985.1 Saraca asoca
TCAGGAATCAATGCCACTCTTGAAGTATTATCAGAGATGGCCAAGAGGAAGAGGGAGAAGGAAAGATGATGTTTTTAACGTGGTTCGACTAAATCCGGGCAGTACCGGACCCTACGTCCACGGCTGAAATTTTATTAATCATATGTAGAAGTTTTGGTGTACAAGATTGGCCTCCCCCTTCTGCTAACAAGGCAGTCCTATTTATAGAAGAAGGAGAGCAGACATATATTAAATGCTAGCTACAGTAGTGTTACATCAATTAAATGGGAAAAGACACTAAGAGGTCTGTATTCCGGTAATGGGTTGTGAAGCTGGCCTTCTTAGGCCGACAAGTAGGCTTCGTAGATGCCATTATGTCAGGCAAAGTGCTCTACTGTCTCAAGCGAAAGCTTCTCGGGGAAGCCATTTTAGACTTGCTGCAGCGAGGGGGCGAACGTGAGGGGAGCGGCCGCTGACCTGATGCCTGGGCCTATTATCGCTGAGTCGCGCTATTGCTGAAGCGCGGTCTTTTAGACCATGGTCGAGTGTGGCGGTCGGGACAGGGTCTAGCGCCTGTTGCGTTCGTTGCTATTTGTTTGAGCTCCCGAAGGCTCTTTGCTGAGATGCGAGGGCTGGTCCTCGAGTTCTCGAGGACTCGGGGACTCATCCACACGAGGCTATTTTTAGTGTATAACATATTCTTTAGGAATCAATGTAAACATCGATGTGTATAAACATTTTTAAAATAGATCTCAATGTAGAAATCGATTTGTAAAGTGAAAAATAGTTTTATAAAATTTTGTTTCCTTTAAATGATTTTTCTACTTCATTTAAAAAAATATTTGATTGAATCAAAGATTATTTGAATTTTATTTATAAGAGATCCTAAAATGATAAAATAATCCCTAATTCCAATGTCGATCTTCTTGAACCACAATTGTATATACTTTGGAGCTTGTACAATAAATTGACATAAACAGTAAAATATAATATCAAACAATAATATGAAAAATTGATTAAAATTGTTTTTCAATATCAAAACAAAGGAATATGTGTAGCTAGGGTAACCTAAGCTAAAAATTTCTCCCTTTTTGATGTTGACAAATAATTTTAGATTAGTTTCAAAGTAAAATAATTTTTTTTTGTTTTTCTCCCTTTTTCTATTTTTCTCCCCCTATTTAATTGAAAATAATATTTTATTTGACATAAAAAATTTGTGAAATTTTGAAAATTTTGAAAAAAATTATTAAAATTCTATTTCTCCCCCTTTTGGCACTTAAAAAATTAATAAAAAAAGTACCCAAATAAGAGGAAAAAATAGAAAGTACTAATCAAAATTTGATCATTGAATCACATATCAACATAAGATCTCAAATATATATTCAATAAATATCACAGTAATAAAGATACTCAGAATATCAGAATATCCAGCAATATCAGAATGTTCACAAGAGTGCTAAAAATATTTAGCAATATCAGAATAACTAGAAAATATTAAAATATCCAAAATGCATCATAAGATAATCTTAACAGCATTAATATTAACTAAAAGGGATAATAGGGTCTAAAGGAATAAAATTCAAACAAACAAACTATTCAGGAGGGATTTCATTCAATTTCTGTAGCTCAGCATCTTCATCTTGCTGTTAAAGTCTTAATTTGATTTCTTCAACTTGATCATTAAGTGAATTATGTCTTTTATTCAACTCTTTTTCAAGTTGTCAACTTTTTCTTCTAACAATGACATTCTTTCCTCCATTACATTGAACTATGCATATTGACTTTCAATTATCTTATTAGTTTGATTTGTCATGTGTTTGTGCATGCATTCAATCAGTCCTGATAATCTAGCTTCAACTTCAATGTTGATTGCTTCTTGTGTTAATGTTTGTCTAAAAGGTTGTGTAGGGAGAGGTGTTTTACTGACCCATTTTCCTTGTCTATCTTCTATAAAACCTATCTTGTGGAAATGTGAAGCAGTAATCATTGTCATTATGTTTGGGCGTGAAGCCAAAAGTTCATTTGAAAGTTTTATTTTTGCTTTTGTGAAAGATAGGGGTCAAAATCATATCGTAAGGAAGATATCCAATATCTGTTCTTCTTGAACAATTACACAAATATTTCAAAATAAAATGTGGAAAATTAAAATTAATTTGAATTTTAATAATCCACATCAAAAATAAATCATCTTCCATTATCTGAGTAAAGTTAGTGACCCTTGGCAAAATAACTTTGCACAAAGCATAGTGTAGGATCCTTTCTTCAGGTGACAGGCCAGTTATGAGTAGTCTCCCACTACCATCTTTTGGGGTGGAGTAGGGAAACAACATGTTAATTGCCAATTTCTTATTGTATTCATTAAAGGATCCTACAGTAAGCTTAGGCATAGTGTTATCCATTTCAAATTCATTTGCAAAAATCTCATAATCAATGGCAATGTGCTTTCGCATTACATAACAAGACAGTTTGCCATCAGCATCTGCTAAGTTGGCATAAAACATTTTTACCAGTCTGAGGTAGGCTATATCTTTGAAAATCATAAACTTTTCCAGCTTATACTTAGCAAATAATTTAGGCAAATGAGAGGTTTTAAACAACTAGTCACTAAAACACTTCAATGGTTCAACCTTTTTATTTTTCAAAGGTAAGATAAGATTCATACTCATTTTGGGACATGAAGAATGATTCCACTTCTTCTGACTGAGCAGGTCTAACTAGGGATTTGTCTTTGTGTTTTGCTAAGATCTTGAAGCATTTGGCCATTGTTGATGAAGTAGTTGGAAGAAGTAGTTTTTGGCGTTTAGGGTTTTTGGGGTTAGATTTTGGGAATTTTGATTTTTGGACATTTTAGGAGAAATTGATTGGTCAAAGTAGTAGAGAAGGATGATTTTGACATTTCTGTAGAGAAAATTTGGTAAAAATTAGTTGGAAAATGTAGATTTTTGGGATTGAAGGTGAGAGATGTTGAGAAAAAATGTAACAGAGGTTTGAGGTTACTATAGCAAATGGGACTGGCTTCAATGTTCATATATATAGTATAATGCTATGCATCAATGTGGCATCGAAGTATCACTAATAGATCAATTACATTTTGAATTTGTTCATTGACTATTCATATGTGCATTGATTTGTACATTGGTGTATGTATAAGTGTTATTATTTGCATCGAAGTTGTAATTGATGTATCCAGTAGTTTTTAGAAGAAAAAAAATGTTCAACCATATTGAAACCTTGAAAAATGGGTTGCATCAAAGTATACATCAATGCTTGGAATAAAAATACACATGCATCGATTTATACATCAGTGTATATATAAAAAAAAGAATAAGATACATCAATTGCTACATCGATTAGTGTGTCAAAGATTTTAGTTTTTCTAAAGTATTTTCCTAAAGTTTTAATGAAAAGATTATCTCACATTACCTCACATTTCTGGCTCTTTCTCTGTTCCTAGAAAACAAATTTAGCAATACCTCTGAAGATTAAATTAGTATTTGTAAAATACAAATCAAGCATAAAAAATAAGCAGATTTTTTTAAAAAAATTGAAGGGGAGTTTTATCATAGTTCATCTAGCAAATTTTGTATGGAGAGCTGCTTTCTCTTTTCTCACATACATATCTGCAAAAGTTGAAATCAAATAGACTTGGCAGGTACCTAATAGGTTTTGGGACTGTCGGGTCCTTTCAAGTGTGGTTAAAGATAGTTAGAATGTGGAATATAAGTGGATCTTGCCCTTTTCATGTTGGAGAATTGTATATGCCTTTATTTTATTTAAGTCTTTACTTTTGATAAAGTGTTGAAAATTGATATCCAAAAAATGTAAAAAATAATAAATGTGAAAGATTAACAGTGAGAGCAATTGAGATGAAAGTAAGAGAAGAAAATTGAAGACACAAGTTTTTAAAGTGGTTCAACTTGAATTGATACCATAATTCAAGTCTACTCCACTTGATCTTTCTCAATTAAAAAACCTCTAAGATTGAAACACAAAGCTATTAGGATTCCCAGCCTCCTAAAATGCTAGTTTACAATAAAACACACAAGAAATTCATAGGCTTCTTTCTAACGTAGAAGAATTAGGGTTAGGCTCTTCTAAGCCTAAGGAAAAACACAACATTAACAGGTTCTTGCTAACCTATATAAGATTTCTAAATCCCTACAAATCTTAAAAATGAAAAGATAATAACAAAAAAGGAGCGGTAATACAATACTAAAGTTTAAAATGAAAATTTCAAACAATCTAATGATAAATTTAGATAACTTTTGATCCAAAAAGCTTGATGAAAATCTCAAAAATTTTGATGAGCTATTGATGAGATAGAGAGAGAATCATGTTCTGCTCTTAATCAGGAGTTTTTGTACTGAATGATAAAATGAATCATATAGAAAAACTATGAAGAATTGTTTATATAGTGAAGGAAGTTAGTTAGTTACAATTGCCGTAATCGTCTATAATAGAATAACTAATTTTCAGTTATAACATCAATTAATACATCGATTACAATTTGTTATTACTAACTCATTGGTGTGATAATCAAAGTGCAATGTGTTGCATACAGCTTTAATATCGATTAGGACATCGAAGTAGCTATTTTTCAAAACCTTTAGTGAAAAATATTTTCACCATGCATCGATGTTACTTCGATCATGATATGAACTTTTCACAAGTTCTTCAACACATTGATGTGTACATTGATTTATCATATAAAAAGAAGTTTTATAAAATCTTGTTTTTCTTCACATGATTCTCTTTATCTCATTATTTAATTAAAAGTTTTGGATCAAATATTATTTGAGTTTATTAACAAAAGATCCTTATTGAAACAAAATAATAAGTCCTAAATCTAATCTTGGATCTCTTGGAACTTGAATCAAATATCTTTAAACCTGCAAAACAACAAATAAAAAAACACTAAAATATATTGTTAGATAAAATTGTTTTTCAACATTAAAACTAAGGAAAATATGTAGCTCAGAGTGATCTAGGCTCACAATCTCTAAGCTAACAATTTCTAGGCTAACAATCTCCCCCTTTTTTATATTGATAAACAATTTTAGATGAGATTCAAAAATAAAAAAGTTTTGAGGGAGTAAATCATCTATGCTTTTTCTCCTCCTTTTAAAGCATCAAAAAATAATAAAGCATGGGAAGCAAAAAAAAAATTGAAAATTATTGCTCCCCCTCAATTTATGAGTATTTTTGTTTTTGCATGGATTATGTAATCGATTAAATCAGTTGAAATAGTTATACAAAAACATTAGAAATCTTACTACATCTATGTTAGAATCAATTTAAAAAAATGAGCAAAACATCGATGTTGGAATCGATTTATGTGTATCAAATGAAATACATTGATAAAAGTGCACCAAAATCTAAAGAAAATTAATTAGAATCTACATACCAACAAAATTACATACAAACTGAGATTAGTATAAGCTCTAAAACATAACATTCATCATTATAGATATCAGAATATAGAAAAATATCACAATTAAAAATCATTTAGAAATGATAACATAGATCAAATATAATATGCAATTAAAATTATCCACAACAATATCAAAGACATAAAAAGTTCTGAAATATCCAAAATACATAGCATAACAAAATAGTCTTTGGTATTAGCCGAATAATAACAAAATAGGGAAGATAACATGATGAAAAAAAATAGATAAAATGAAAATTATTCAAGGGGTAGGTCATTTAGCTCCTGCATCTCGGCTATTTCATCTTGCTACTGGAGTCTCATCTTGATCTCTTCAACCTGATCATTAAGACTAAGGTAAAAGGGTTGTTTTCATCAACTGGTCACTGAAACATTTTAAGGATTCAACCTTTTTATTTTCAAAGGCATGGTAAGATTCATACTCATCCTATGGCATGAAGAGTGATTCTTCTTCCTCTGATTGAGTGAGTCTAACCGGGGATTTGTCCTTGCACGTTGCTACCATCTTGAATCGCTTTGCCATTGTTGATGTGATGGGTGGAAGAAAGGAATGTAGTTTTCAATATTTAGGATTTTAGGTTAATTTAGGAATTTTGATTTTGAGTGATTTTGGGAGAAATTGATCAATGAAAGTGAAGGAGAAAGGTGTTTTCAATATTTCTATGTAAAGAATTTGATGAAAATCAGTTGGAAGGTGAAGATTCTTGAGAATATTGAGAAATGATGCTGAGAGAAAAGACGAATAGGGCTTTCAAGTTACTGTTATAAATTAGACAGACTTTGATGTGGATATTTATATTATTTGTGGTGAATCAATGTGTGCATCGATGTAAAAGCTTGAAATCACTAATACATCGATTTGGGTATGAGTTTATTCATCGGGTATTCATATGTGCATTGATTATAACATCGGTGTGTTTATGAATATTATTAATAGCATCGATTTAATAATCTATGTATCTAGTAAATTTCTAAAAAAATATATTTTTAGCCTTATTGAAACTTTGAAAAATAGGCTACATCGAAGTATACATCGATGCTTTAAGACAAAAGTACTCATGCATCGATTTATACATTGAAGTAAGTAAAACATTGGATGAAATGCATCAATTACCAAATCGATTAATATGCCAAAGATTTTAGTTTTTCTAAAATATTTTTCCTAAAATGTTAATCAAAGGATTTTCTCAAATTACATGATGTTTCAAGTTCTTTCTCTGTTCCTGCAAAAAAAAAATTAGCAATACCTCTAAAGCTTAAGTTAGTATTTGTAAAATTCAAGTAAAACATAAAAGTAAACGGATTTTCAAAAAATTGAAGGAGAATATGTCATAATTCATTAACAACTTTTATATAGCAGGTTGCTTTCTCTTTCCTCACATAAACTTGTAAAATTAAAGTTAAATAAACTTGGCTGATACCCAGTGGGATTTAGGTCCAAACTTGTTAGTATTTAAAACAGAACTTCTATTAAATCTTATAGTAATAGCATTTAAGTTAGACAAATATACCTTAGGCAACCAAACTAACTTTTCATTAGATTTCAATACATATGTTGCATTTTTTTATGGATAGTATCTAATATGGTGGCCCTTGTGATTACAATAATAGTAGGTAATTTGTTTGGGATTTCTACTTAATCTTTTCTTTTTGTGTTGCATCAATCCTAAGCCTTTTTTATTTTGAAATTCTCTTTAACTATTTAACATATTGTTCAATTTTACATTACTATCTGAAAAACCTTGCAAATTCTTGTTTAGCCTCTCTATTTCACATTTGTAGGATTCACATGATTTACAGACATTGTTCTCACTAACTAATTTCTCAACTAGAATATTCAAATCTACATTTTCCTTTTTAGTTAGCTCAATCCTCTTCAACAAACCCTCATTCCTAATTTTTAACTGCTCTAGTTCCTTATTGACTTTCTTTAATTCTTCTTGAGTTTTAAATAATGCCTCATGCATTTTTATACACAGTTCAGTCAGATCTTCATGAGATTCATCATCAGAATTATCAAGATCATCAAAAATTTCATCATGAGAAGTATTAACCTCATCTGAATCACTTACATAGGAACTGTAGTAAAAAGTAGGCAACTTTTGAACCTTTAAATTTTGACGCTTTGCCAAAAGATAATGTTATTTTTCCTTTTTGCTATTAGCCTCAAATCTACAACCATAGGTGATTTCCAAGATATCTAAGATATCCTTTGTTGTTCTGCACTTTGGAACTCTTGAAAACTCATTAGCAAGTAATGTACTCACAATAATCCATTTGAGTTTAAAGGCAAGTGAGTGTTTTCTTTCTTCTTCATCAGACCACAGAAGTTTAGATTTTGGTTTAGGATTTCCATTAATAAAAATCACAGGATATTCATACCCAGATTCTAAAATCTCAAACATTTCAATATCTACAGCCTTAATAAAAATCTTGAATTTAAATTTTCAAAAGCTAAAGTTTTTAGAATCAAAGAGAGGTGGACTGTTCAAGGATGAGCCATCAGAGAAGATAGGTGAGTCTAAATCCATTTTTTGATTACATAAACATGTATCAAGAGTCAAAGCTTTGATACCAACTATCAAGTCCCTTCAAGAGTGGTTAAAGATAGTTAAAATGCAGAATATAAGTGGACCTTACCCTTTTCACATTGGAGAATTGTATATGTTGTTTAATTTAAGTCTTTACTTTTGATAAAGTGTTGAAAATCGATATCCAAAAAATGTGAAAATAATAAATGTGAAAGATTGACAGTGAGAGCAATTGAGATGTAAGTAAGAGAAGAAAATTGAAGACACAAGCTTTTAAAGTGGCTTAACTTGAATTGAAATTATAATTCAAGTCTACTCCACTTGATCTTTCTCAACTGAAAGACCTTTAAGATTGAAACACAAAACCATTAGGATTACCAAGCTCCTAAAATGCTAGTTTACAAGAAAACACATAAGAAATTCACAAGCTTCTTGCTAACCTAGAAGAATTAGGCTAAGGCTTTTCTAAACCTAAGAAAAAACATAAGATTAATAGGTTCTTGCTAATCTATGTAAAATTTCTAAATCCCTAGAAATCTTAAAAATAAGAAACCAATAACAAAAAAGGAAAGGTAATACAACATTGGAGTTCGAAATGAAAATTTCAAACAATCTAATGATAAACTCATATAACTTTTGATCTAGAAAGCTTGATGAAAATCTCGGAAATTTTGATGAGCTGTTAATGAGATAGAGAGAATCGTGTTCTACTCTTAATTAGGAGTTTTTATACTGAATGATAAACTAAATCATATAGAAAAATTGTGAAGAGTTGTTTATATAGTGAAGGAAGTTAGTTAGTTGCAATTGGGGTAATCATCTGTAACAGAATAACTGATTTTTAGTTGTTACATCGATTAATGCATTGATTATAGTCTATTATTACTAACTCATTGGTGTGGTAATTGAATTGCAATGTGTTGCATATAGCTTTAACATCGATTAGCACATCGAAGTAGCTATTTTTCAAAACCTTTGGTGAAAAATGTTTTCTTCATGCATCGATGTTACATTGATTATGATATGAACGTTTCACAAGTTCTTCAATACATTGATGTGTACATCGATTTATGATATAAAAAGCAATTTTATAAAATCTCATTTTTCTTCACATGATTCTCTTTATCTCATTATTTAATTAAAAGTTTTGGATCAAATATTATTTGAGTCTATTTACAAAAGATCCTTATTGAAACAAAATAGTAAGTCCTAAATCTAATCTTGGATCTCTTGGAACTTGAATCAAATATCTTTGAACCTACAAAACAACAAATAAAAAAACACTAAAATATATTGTTAGATAAAATTGTTTTTCAACATTAAAACTAAGAGTGATCTAGGCTCACAATCTCTAGGCCAACAATCTCCAGGCTAATAGGGTCCAAACTTGTTAGTGTAAGAAGTAGAGTTTCTATTAAATCTATAATCAGTAGCATTTGTATTTGATCGATACACCATAGGTAACCAAACACGCTTTTCATTGGGTTTCAATGCATATGTTCCATTTTTATATGGACAGATCTAATATGGTGACCCTTATGAGTACAATAGTAGTAGGTAATCTGTTTAGGATTCCTATTTGGTCTTGTCTTCTTATATTGCTTAAATCCTAAGCCACTTTTATTTTGAAGTTCTTTTTGACTTTTAAGTATATTATTCAATTTTACATTGCTATCTGAGAATCTTTGTAAACTTTTGTTCAATCTCTCTATTTCGCACTTGTAGGATTCATAATGCTTACAAACATTATTTAATCAACTAATTTTTCAACTAGAATATTTAAATCAACATTTTCTTTTTCAATCTGCTTAACCTTTTTTAGCAAATCCTCATTCCTAATCTTTAATTGGTCTAGATCTTTGTTAACTTTATTTAATTCTTCCTGAGTCTTAAACAATGCCTTATACATTTTTATACAAAGTTCAGTGGGATCTTCATGTGATTCATCATCTGAATTAGTAAGATCATCAAAGGTTTCATTATGACAATTACTAACCTCATCTGAATCACTTACATAAGACCTACAGTAGAAAACAGGAAACTTTTGAACCTTTAGGTTTCATGCTCTGCCAAGAGACAATGTTGTTCCTCTTTTTCTTTATGTTCAGCTCCATTTTTGCATCTATAGGTAACTTCAAGTATATCTAACATTTCTTTCCCTATCTTACATTCTAAAATCTTTGAAAACTCATCAACAAATACAGTACTAATAATAATTCATTTTAATTTGGAGGCAAGAGAATGATTTCTTTCCTCTTTTTCAGTCTATAATAATCTAGATTTTTGTTCAAGGATTCCATTCATAGAGATCATAAGATATTTATATCCTGATTCTAAAATTTTTAACATATCAATATCCAAAGTCTTAATAAAGATTTTAAATTTAAATTTCCAAAAATTAAAGTTTTCAAAATCAAAGAAAGGTGGATTATTCAAAGATGAGCCATTAGAAAAAATAGGTCAGTTTGAATCCATGTTTTAATTAAACAAAGGAGTATCAAAAGACAAAGCTCTGATACCAACTGTCAAGTCTTGTAATGGTGGGTAAAAAAAATATTATGGAAACCACCTATGCAGAATTTAAGTGAATCTTCCCTTTTTATCGTTGGAGGATATGTATATGCCTTTGTTTTATTTTAATTTAGTAGTTAAATAATAGATATGATTGTAATTGGTAGAACTAAGTGTAAAGTAACAAAAAATAACAATTGAGCAATTAAGATAAAAATCAGTAAATGCAAAAATTTTAAAGTGGTTTAACTTGAATTGAAACCACAATTTAAGTCTACTCTACTTGATCTTTATCAATCGAAAGATCTCTTAAATTGCAAACAAAAACCTTCAAGATTTCCAGGCTCTTGAATTGCCAGCTTTTACAACATCACACAAGAAATTAATTGGCTTCTTGCTAACCTAGAAGAATTGGAAACAAGCTCTTCTAAAGCTAAAGCAAAACATAAGATTAACTTGTTCTTGCTAATCTATACAAGATTTCTAAATCCCTAGAAATCTTAAAATAAGGAAACAATGAAAGAGAAAAAGTAGCTAATACAATACCAGTGTTTGAGATGAAAATCTCAAACTATCTAAGATAAACTGAATTGGCCTTGATTTAGAAATTTGAAAAACCCTTAGAGATTTAATGAAATAGAAGGAAAATCATGTTGATACTTTCTCAAAAAGATTTTGTACTTGAATAGATGAAGAACTGCATTGAAAAAGGATGAAAAATCATTTATATAATAAAAGAAGTTAAGTTGTTCAACTACTACAACTGTCTGTAACAGAATAACTAACTTTTAGTTATTGCATTGATTGTCGTATCAATTACAGTTTATTTGTAATGAATTCATCGTTATGATAATCAGAATGTAGTCTGTTGTACATAGTGTTCACATCAATTACCGCATCGAAGTAGCTATTTTTCATAACTTTTAGTAAAAAGGATTTTCTTCATGGATCAATGTGACTTTGATTGCGATATGAACTTTTCACAAGTTCTTCAATGCATCGATGTGTACATCAATGTAAGTAGAAAATTTTGAAGACATAAATTGAAGTATTGATCAGTGTATGTAAAAATAGTTTTTATAAGATCTTGTTTTCTTCAAATAATCTTTCTACCTCATTGTTTCTTTTAAAAAAGGTTTGGATCAAAGATCAATTTAGTTTATTTACAAGAGATCCTATCAAAATAAAAAA
>JANHAO010024339.1:0-11651 GCA_026873985.1 Saraca asoca
ATAACATTGTCTTTTCAGTTGTTTTTCAACATCCAAAACTAATATAAAACTCTTTTGGGGTTAATAAACTCTTTAAGGCTAACAAGAATGTTGAAGAAAATCAAGCTCCCAATAAAGAGAAAGGAAAAATCAGTAGCCCAACCACTAACACTAGTAGAAGAGGAGTCATACTTCAACTCATCTAATGAGTATGTTGCCTTTCTCTTACTTGCAAACAAAAAGGTAGAACCCTTAAAATGCTTTAGTGAACAACTTTTACAGATTACTCATTTACCAATACTACTAGCTAAGTATAGATTAGAAAAAATTTTGACATATAAGGGAAACAGATATCCTAGTTTAGTCAAAATGTTTTATGCTAATCTTGCTTCTACCGATGATAAGATTTCATGTTAAGTAATGCATAAACATATAGTTATTGATGCAGAATTTTTAGCAAATGAATTTGGCATAGATTAAAACCAACTAAAGCTTACTGCAAAATCTTTTCTTGATTATAGTAGGGAATCAACCATTAGGATGCCCCTTCCCTATTCTACCCCAGAGGATGGAAGTGGAAAATTGCTCATTTCTGACTTATCTTTTGAAGATAGGATCTTACATTATGCTCTGTGTAAGGTGATAGTGTCAAGGATTACAAATTTTACACAAATTATAGAGCATGAATTATTTTTAATGTGAGTTATTAAAAATCAATTTGATTTTAATATGCCTTATTTTATCCTTAAATATCTGGCTAAATGGTAAAAAAGAATAGATATTGGTTTCCTCCTTTATGGCATGATTCTTACTCCTATCTTTGCCAAATTTAAACTAAAATTTTTGAACATTAAGTTTTTCGAATAAATCTAACTACTATGATTAATGCATCACATTTTCACAAAATAGGACTAGAAAAAAATGAATAGGGAAAATGGACTAGAAAACGGTCACAAAATTCTCAAACCACTGGAGGATCCACAGGCTCAAGAATAGTGAAGTTGAAACAAGAATAACTAAGGTTATAGAAAGAATGCATAAACACATGAATGATTAAATGGATTAACTTTTAGATAAACAGAATAATTTGATTGAGTCAATGGATGACCGCATGGCTAATATGGAACTTAAAAATCGGAGACACGCCACCTACGTAAATGAGTGGCTCAATTCATTGAAACTCAATTACATAAGATAACAAAGTGAATGCAAGAACAATATGAGGAAGTTGAGCTTAAGAGAATGGATGATCAATACCCTCCACAAGATTAGTATGCTATGTATTGATGTTTGTCTATTGTATCCCTTAGTCCCATATCCCTTGTTTCATTATTTTTATTGTTCTAGATTACATTTTGATGATGATCATGTAGTTTGATATTCTGATGTTCTATATTTTGGATATTGTATCAAAATATTTTGATTCTAATATTATACATTATGATTTAGTACTTTGGATTTTGAGTTCTGGATATTATGTTTTTCTATTGAATTTTTGTATTAGATTCTGGTATGTGGATTCTGTTTTCTACTCTTTTTGGTACATTACTTTTATAAATGTATTATTACTTTTTGAAGTGCTAAAAAGGGAAGAAGTAAGGATTTTAGATAAGGAGAAACAAGATTTTAGATAAGATCTCAAAAAGAGAAGTAAGAATTTTTAGTTAATCTGAGATTGAAAGATTTTAAACAAGGAATATGTTATTTTCAATTCAAAAGAGGAAGATAATAGGAAATATGAATAAGATGGAAAGATAGAATAAATATGAGTATGATATATGTACAAAAATCAATTTAAAAAGGGGAGAGTAAAATAAGATTTTATCATAAAAATAAAATAAGATTTTAAAATTTAAAAGCTGTTATTTTTCAAAAACTTTGATCTATATCTAAAATTATTTATCATCATAAAAAAGGGGAGATTGTTAGCATTATTAGAGATTGTTAGCATTAGTGGAGATTGTTAGCCTTGGAGATTACTTTGCTAACTTACCTTCTTTATGTTTTGATGATGAAAATAATTTTGTATCTAACAATATGTTTTAATGTTTGTGATTTGTTTTTGCAAGATCAAAGTGTATGAGATTCAAGAAATCCACAAATAGTTTTAGCAATTATTTTATTTTTACTAGGATCTTTTGTAAGTGAATTCAAATTAAATTTGATTCAAACAAATTTCTTATAACTAATATATTAAGGTAGAAGTAAATCACTTGAAGTGAGTTGAAATCAACTATTTTTCAAACAATGTTTTCAAATGATTTTTCATAAGTACAAATTTTATACAAACTATTTTTTACTATGTGAATTGATTCACGCTAAAGATTTTGTGAAAATGTACTCGAATTGATTCAGCAGTCGATTCATGAAGAAAAGTTTTGAAAAATATTTCTTACCAAAGGTTAGGAATTTTTCTTGAATCGATTAGGTAATCAATGCAAGACTTATTCATATAATACTATGATTCAATTCATACATCAATTCAGTCATGAACATTCGTTATGATATTCATAAACGGATTAATTCATAAATTAATTCATTAGTTAGTAATCGATATAAATCGATTTACAAACAGAAAGTTGATTATTTTTTGAAAGTCGATTACAGTAACTATAAATACCCCTAACCTTATTTCAAACTTATTCAGTTTCATAACTTTCACATTTCTTCAAGTGTGAAAAATATAGAGCTATTAGAGTTGAACCAAATTTATCATCTACCTCATCAGAATTCATAATTCAAAAGATCTTGAATCAAAATTAAGGAGAATTCACATTAGATATTTGAGATATTCATCTCAAATAGTGGTATTGTATTTCTTTACCTAATTTCTTGTTTTCTATTTTAGATTTCTAGGTTGATAGAAATCGGAGATACAAAGGAAGAGGTTAATCGTCTCTTTGCATCTTCTTTAGTTGTGAGTTTAATTACAACTAGTTAAAGATTGTTAAATTTTTTTAGAATATCTCTAGGTTATAAGGTTGATCATAGCCCTTATAAGATAAAAGAATTGTTGTATCTAGGTTAGCAAGAGCCCAACCACATCTTGTGTAATAGGTTAAGCAAGAGTCAAATCTAAATTTTGTTATATGAACTAGTTGTTCAGGATCTTAGTTAATTCTTCTTATTGTTATTAATAAAAAGAGACTATCGGGTTGAGGATTGTCCAATGGATGTAAACCCCATCTACAGATTCAAATGAAGTTGAACTACTTTAAAAATTTGTATTCTTGATTATTTCTTTACTACACTTTCTATTTTGCTACACTATAATTCATTTTATTGCAATTCTAAATTCATTGCAATTTATTGTTTCTGCAATAACTATTTCTGCTGCACTCTGCTATTCAAATTAATCTATTTAATTGTCTAATTGAATCTAATATTTTATATCACATCTAATCAGTAATTCTAATTAAGTTTTTGATTATCCAATAAACTTCCAAAGATAACTTTCTTTAAAGACTTCTGCTTTACAAATAAAAAAGAATCCTATTTATTTCAAAAGAGTATATATTTAATGTTTGTAAAAAAGGGCAATATCCATAGTTTTTGGGACCAACATGTTCATGTTAGACCCTCTGTCTTGTTGGTATCCAATTTTGTGGCTAATAATTATTTAGCAATTCTTAAAATATATTATATAGCAATAACATAGTCAATTCAATTAGTTACACTAGAGAGTTCTTACATATATCCATCAATTCCATAAGAAAAGGGTTTAATAGGAATCCACATATTAATTTATATCTGTTTTAGCAAATGTTAATAATTGTTATGGTAAATGCACAACCCTTATCACAAAATTCATGAGGCAGTAGATTCCACATATATTATGAAACAAATTTCACATTTTCCACTTATAACACATCTTTATTTTTGCATGATAGAAAAAAAATTGTTGATTATATTGTTTATATGCCAACTTGGAAGAATAATTTTACTTTAATCCACGTGTTTAAGAGCTGTGTACAGAATATTTTCCCATTTGGAAGAAAATAGAAGCCTTTCTCAAGATATGGATTATTTATTCCTTCATTAGTCTCTATGTCCACATGTTCGAAGAGTTGTATATAGAATGTACATAGAGCATTTGGAAGAAAGTACATAGAACATTTTCCCATTTGGATGAAGTTAGAGGCAAATATTAACTTACCAAGATATAAATTATGTATCTCTTTGTTGATGATATAATAGGATAAATTGAAATAATCAAATCAACAGATCTATTGAATCATGTTACAATGTATCAGATTTGTATATATAAATTTAATTAGTAGTAATGAAATCATACCTAATATTACATGAGAATTCATGATAACAAAGCACTCCTTAGCAAGTTTACTCTTTATAGCTCTAGTAGAGAAAAGAAAGAGAAAACTATATTTGAAATTTTAATGGGGCAACTACAACTCTACTAGGGTATAAGTAAGTGTCTATCTTGTTTTAATCATACTCAACCAACTGGACCATCATCATTGACCCAATATAAGGTTCACACCATTAAAATCAATTAATGGCCTAGGTGTCATTATAGGTCCAATAATTAGATCACATAATTAATTAACTCATAATAATTTAGTTGTTATGACATTTGTTCAATCTAATATATATGATTTATTAAACTATGGTAGTCCATATAGAAAAATTTCAACAATCTCCCACTTGGACAACATAGTTTAATAAACAAGAACTTAGATTACAATATGTGGCCACAATGATGAATGTCAACAATGACACAATTACAACTATAAGTCAAGCATAAGTACTCAATAATATAGATCATCATATCTAATAAGATGTTAATGTCATAAATATCTTGAATATTTATGTTCCAACAACCGAAACATAATATTGAATATGTGAGAAACCAGATATACATATCAAAATGTAATCATATGTATATCTTTATGAAATGGTCCATGCATCTACCTAAGATACCAAATGAGAATTAATATTCCCAACAGAGTAGTAAGAAAGGTCTAGATATCTCCAGTAACATGTCATAATTAGATAATGTGCACAAAAATAATAAATGGCAAAACATGAATATTTCATTATGAATATTTCACTAATCTTGGGATAACAATATTTCAATTAGAAACATGAAACTTCCACTAACCCTAAACATTGAAAGGCTTAGCTAAACTCATTCTAGTCACTTGTTTATGAATATATATTTTTTTTACACCTAAGCTTTTGGTTAGTGCATTTGCAAACATACAATCTGTGGCAACTTGTATAATACTTGCATATCTTCTCTCTTTAACAAATTGATACTTAATATAAAAATACTTATACAAGCAATACTTTCATTATTATTTTGAGAAAAGTTCACTATGGTAACACTGTTACAACATATGGTTAAGGTCTTTGATATGCTCTTTACAACTTTGAATCCAGATATTATATTCCTTAACCAAATAGCTTCATAAGCGTCTTTACAACATGCAACATATTCTACCTCCATAATAGAGGTTATTGTAATTGACTACTCGATGGTTTCCATGATACAGCTCCTCCTATCATTATAAAGATGTTTCCAGATATCAATATCATATTATCTAGATGATTCACAAAATCAAAGTCAAAGTCATCTACAATGATCAAATTACCAGATTTGTAATAGGTCAACACAAAGATTCTTTATACCTTATAGGTACTCTATAACCTTCTCCACAATAGTCCAATATTTCTAACCAAGATTACTTAAGTATCTCCCAAGTGCACTAAACCAATAGCAATATCAAGATGTGTACATACTTGAGCATACAACAAGCTACTAACAATGGAAGCATACAAGACCTACTTTAATCTCTACATTATTTTAATGACATTAGGCTTTAGAAATAATCTCACCCCTTTGGAAGTTTGCAATACTTGGAGAGCACATAAAACATGTCAAACCTTTTGAGCACCTTTTCAACATATAATATTTGATATAAGCCAAGAAAACCTCGAGATCTATCATGACGGATCCATTTTCCCCTTAAAAAAGAGACATTATTAAGATCTTTCATATATAAAATATATAGATAGCAAATGCCTTATCTCAATCATAGGGCTCATAACATTGTTCTTAAAGAGAATATCATCAACATAAGACTAGAATCACAAATAGACCCATACCCAACTTAAAATAGACACACAATCTGCATCATTCTCCTTAAAGTAAAGAGAAACAATAATCTCAATAACCTTGAGATACCATTGTCCGAATGCTTTATTCAAATCAAATATATATGAATCTTTTAAATTTACACATTAAGTATTCTTTACTCTTCTTTTGGAAATCATCTTGTTAGTTCACATAAATAGTTTCTGGCTAATCACCATTCAAGATGGCCATTATGCATTTAGTGAAGCTCTAAGTCAAAATGAGCTCCTAGTGCCATAATAACTTGAAATGAGTTTTTAATTAAAATAGATAAGAAAATATTCTACAATCAAAGCATTCTTCCTGAATGTGGCTTTTTGCCACCAATATAGCCTTATATGTTTCAACCACCCTTTAAGTATCATTTGGTCTTACAGACCCTTTTGCATCCAATAAACTTACAACCAATAGGTAACTCTATATGATCTCACACATTATTGTGGATAATCAAAGCAATCTAACATTTACAACCTCCATACATTTTAAAGAATTAGTGTTTAAAATGACTTCTCAAAAATTAGTGAGATCAATTCCATCACTGAGGTCAAATTCGTACTCCTACAAATATACCATATAGTTGTTAGTAGTTCTTGGTATACAAGTCATCAGGATTTCCTCAAAGGTACTTCATTTACAAGACTTAGTTCTTTTCTACCACTAGAGGAGCATTAAACTCTACAACTCCCACGATCAGTTTTACCATATGTTGTACTAGATTAATTTAGTTTGTTTAAACTAATGATGGTTCTAGTAGAATAGTAACTTGCGCCTCTCTAAGAGAGGTATTACATGGTCTTTCACTCCCACTATGCAACCAATAAACAAAACAAGATCCTTCATTAACCTCAAAGTGACCATTAATAGTCTTTGAATTAAGTTACTTAAAAAATGGATCATTTTGAATTAGGTTACTTAATAAATGGATCATACAACTTTACTTTTATAATATCCTAAATTTTCTAAAATTAATTTTGGTAATAAAATGACTTTCTAGAAAATCCAAAAAAGGTAAATTTGAAACTATAAATTTTGGGCTACGAAAAGTCTAGATATAGTAGAAATAGAATACATGAATTTTAGGAAACCTCAGGAGATTGAAATTCTTATTTTTGGATGCTTATAAAATAAAATTTGTGTATTCAAGATTTAATTTTTGGAAAACTTCAGAAAGATCAAAATTGGGGCTACGAGTGCCCGACGAGTGTCAATTTATAGTCGTTATGAAGGAAATTAATTTAATTAATTTGTGTTAAATTTCATGGTCGTTGGTGATCGGTGAGTATGTTAATTGTGGACTCGAAGTCGAGGAAATAAGAATTGTTTAAGTCAAAGATGAGTCAAAGGAAGTTGACTCAGACTTTTATTTTTCCACTTTGCCCTCTCGAAGTCAGTTTCTCTTCTCTTTTCTTTGTCCATCTGGTTACCTTTATGCAAAAACACTCATTTCAATTTTTGCAAGCTTTTTCTCTTTATAATCACTCTCTTTTCCAAGTAAGTCACACCTTTTTTCATGTTATTTTCTCTTATTTTTATTGTTAGTTCCTCTCTTCTTCCTCTTCAATTTGATATCAAAATCATGTTGAATCATTAAGTAAAATATGAGTTATGAATTTTTGATGTTCATAATTATTATTCATGTCACTGTTCAACCCATGAATTCACCTGAATTTTCTGAAGTTTTAGAGCTTAAATCTTGTATATTATTAAAGATTTTTTGTTAGATCAATTGTGTTCTTGTGTTATCGGCCCACATGTGAGTTACCTTTCTTGTGAATTATAGTGCATTTGCTACTTATGATCTATTGAATGATGGTGTAAGTTGAAGAAAATGAGTATTTATGATTTTGTGACAAAGTTTGAGTGGTATGGATTTGTTGATATAATGGTTAGATTTATGTTGAAGTAGCTAAGTTTTACGCATGTTTAAGTTTCCAAATTATGTTATGTTGAATTTCTAGGATGTGGTGTGATATTGGAAGTTATTTCCTCTATTTTCTATTATTTACTTGTAAACCTAGATTGTGCAAGTTGAATTGCAACCTTTACACTCAAACTGCGATCGTACTCATAGAAATCTAATACTTTTGTTCTCAAAATTTGAATCAAGATTTTAACTAAATTTGTTCAATTCAAATTGAATCTTTCGACTCTATTTTTTCGATTCTTATCATGATTCTAATTGTATTTGAATTTAGACTTGCTGAAAAATTACAAGTTTTGGTGAGCAGACTTGCATTGACAACTGATTTTCCTCTAATTGAATCGAATTTCAAGCCAGATCTTACTCGTGATTCTAATCGTACCTTAAAAAATTTTCACATTTTTTGGCTCAATTACACTTCTTTCTAAGATATCTCTTATTCCCTTTGGTCTAATATAATATTAACTCTAACTAGTTCAAAAATAATAATTAAGAAAACCTAAATGAGTAGCATAATCCTAATTAATAATATGGTAATGGAATGAGAAAAGTATGATTGAAATCATGATTGAATGAGAATGTTATAATATGGTTGTTATGAATGATATTTTTAAAGTTTGATAATTTCTCATGAGATATGGGATGGTATATGGTATATGAGGAATGATGATACTGAATTATGATGAAATGTGTGATATACCTATTATGAGCATAATATTACTGATAATTTGAATAACTCTCATGAGACTTAAAATATGATTGATGGGATGTGATGGGAAAAAAGAACCGATCATAGATCTATACATTTTGATATGATGAGTGTGATAAAGCTGGCTTGGAGAGATAAAGTTGGGATTATGCAGGATAAGATTGGATCAGAGTAATAAGGAGATTTATTATTTTTATGTATTTTACTTTTACCTGCTTTATTATTTTGTGGAATGTTGAAATGTGTTACAATGATATTAAATAATGTAATGAATAAGAATGGTAGCTTAAGGCCTTAAGAACTCTGATTTAGTCTAATGTGCTATGTACAAGGTGATATGAAACCATTCAGAGGTAAGTCTCTAAAACTTAACAACTTGTTTATGAGATTAGGCATGAGATATGATTGCCTGGTTATGATGTTAATGCATATATGTATTGTTTTTGTTAGATAATTTCATAAGTTTGGTATGAATTTATCTTATTAAGCCCCAGACTCACTTTTCTATAGATCTTTTTTTTTTTTTTTTTTATAGATTCTCAAGATATAGCAATTATATCTACCTCTAAGAATTAAGACAAATAATAATCTAATGGAGATTACTATTGATACTTTCACTATCATGATAGATAGTTCACTAGGCATGTATGAGATTAGGGCCCATCATATAGTAATTCTAAATCTAGCTAGCTATGAAGTCTTACATGAGATGGAAATCATTCCTCTATAACCCCCAAACGTATTGTTGATGATGGCCTTAAGATGGTTTGATCCTTGATGGATCTATCATCTATATATTTTGCTAACCTTTTGAAACATGTAAATAGCATAGTCATAGAGTCCTCAAGGACATAGTTAGTCTAACCTATACTTTTGATCCTTGACAAGTTATAGGTTAAACTAACTTTTATTTTGCTTTGTCCTTGAAAGGATATATGAGATGTTGTAGAAGAATGACTCATAAAGCTAGCCAGTGAAATGTATGTAAGTTTTGGAAAATTGTTGCATAACCATGAATACTGTTGTTTAACAGACAAGTGCCTTAATGGGCAATGTCCTTGTACATTATTTAAGTAGGAATATATCAAAGTGACTTTCTACTATGTGAGTTTCTGATTTCTCAACTAATAAATAAACTTAAGTAAATTGAATTTAGGTAAATTGAAGTGAGTGTGCATGTCAATCAATAATGAAAAAAATCACAGGTTGGTGTTTATTAATTGGGAAATTGATACTCATGCTAGTCATGACCAAAAAATTGGGTCGTGACAACTTTAACCTTGCAACCCCAAACATAAAAATGCCTAAGAATGGGTTTTTCCCATACACCAAATCATATGGGGTTTTAAATGTAGACTTACTGGGGATTTGATTCAAAATATATACTATGGTCTTTAAAGCATTATCCTATACAAAGTCTAGTAAAATTTAATGCACCAACATACATCTAATCATGTCCATGAGCATGTAATTGAACCTTCTTATGATCCAATTCTATTCGGGGCGTTCCATGCATAAGGTTGTTAGCCTAAAAAATTCACAATCTTGGAGATCTCTTATTAAAGAATTAGTATTTACATAAGTTTATCAAATTTTTATAACATTCACCTCCTTTTTTAGTATTGACACACTTTATTTTTTTATCATTTTTTAGTTCAATCTTAACTTTAAAACGCCACAAAAGAATTTAAGGATTTCAACTTTTTAGGGAATATTTTCACCTAACAAAAAAAATTTGACCAATCATCAATGAAAAATAAATATTTATATCCACCTATATGCTTGGCATAATTGTTCTACTTTCATTATTGTGAATCAACTCTAATACATTCAACCTCCTAGTTCACTAACTCTAGTAGGGAGTATCTCCCTTCATGCAATCAATACATACATAAGAAAGGATAAGTCTAGGACATGAAGAATATTTTCTTTTATCAATCACTCTATCCTTTTGTAGAGATATTACCTGGATACCTATTCCATAACATTAAGGATCCCACATTAATTATAACCTTTTTGTATCCAACCACAATATTTAATTGACTAACTCTCTAATTTCCACATGGCAACTACTCCTATATATTTATCTTACACTATTTCCAAATAAGCTTTTATTACTTGATTTCCTCTTGTTTTTTTAGCACTTATTACATCTCTGTCTAACCACCAAGTATTTGACAGAACATTTCACTAGACATAGCCAAACATCTTGATTTATTATAATACGCACCCAAATCAGCTTTCTTACTTCTCAAAATTAGGTTCCTTTAGGTGTGATTTATTTCCATGCTCAACACTTGATCTGTGTGGAACAAAGTGAGCACAAAGATCCTTCAATTCTTCATGTCATATTCTACTTGGCCAACTATAGAGGTCATTTTACTCACCTTCTTAGGTGTGATGTGATATCTCAAGAACATTAATTTGAACCGAAAAAACTCTAAAACATGCTAAATCAAATGACTATTTTTTAATTATTTTTTTACGTCCACTTTTATGCCTATGAGTGATCATAATAGTATTCCAGTTCTACGATATATTCACTAATTCCACTAACACCATCCTGAAACAGTTTTATCCAGCAACAAGAAGCAATATCCTTTGTAGCCTTATCAAACTTTACAAACTTATTAGGTATAAAATCTATAATCACTTTGGCACTTAGAGAGTCAACAATGCCTTTTATGATGGTTTTATCCTTAGTATATGACATAGCCTAAAATAGTAAGTCCCCAGTCATTCAACCAATGGTCGATCGGTGATAAACGAGTAAAATGCACATTACTATGATAATCATTACCTCTTGATTTGTTATTAATTTGTGATTTTTCTATCCTTTTGTTTTAGTTTTGTGTCTTTGTTCTTCGGTACTACTGTGTCTTTTA
>JANHAO010024340.1:0-11649 GCA_026873985.1 Saraca asoca
CACTGCTAAAGTATGAAAACAAACATTAATTCATGTCATTATTGTCACTTCATTTTATGTTCATCTAATCCAAAATGGGTTGATTTGAACATTATAAAATTACATATTATATTACCATAAGGAATGCTTACAAACCTGTAGACTTAAAAGAAGGATATAAATGAATCCTATACAGATAACTAATTAAAAAGGGATAAAGAAGCAGGACGCCAAATCCAATATGTTTACACGCTGAAGCAATATGTCACAATCCTAAAGTACCTCATGTCGATATTTCATTCATATATGTGTTTTTTAGGAAACAATATTTCTCAACTGCCCTGTATGCTTCTTAAACAGATCAAACACACACTCAGAAAAACAAAAAACTCCTTTCTGTCAAAGATAGAACCAAATACTACACAACCGCTTTATTTTATATTTCTTTCTTGATGTTGTTGGATATGGGGTTTTGTATTTTGTTTCTCACTTATATGATTTTGATTTGTCAGGCATGCTACTGCAATGGTGGGCAATGGCGTGACTGTAGAAAGATCCCACGTCAAATTTATTAACTAACACTGGGTATCATTAAGCCAATAAGCTCCCATGGCAATATTGAAAGAAAGAAGAGAAATACATGCTTCAAAATCATTCAAATTCTGCTGCAACATTTATTGAACACATGGTAGGCATAGTAACTACAAACAAAAGAATCCAAGAAGACACCATGAGACACATATTAACCCCTTCTTTTAAAACTTTTAAAAACAAGATTTCATGTTATTATAAAATAATTTTTTTTATACGGTGTTTGAAATTAAGTTAAAAGAAAATTTTAATGTATTTCATTTTATTTATAATTTTTATTTTAATTACATTTGAATATAATTATAAAATTTATCAAATTTATCAAAAATTTCAATAGAATTTATTTTAACTGTCATGAAACACGTATTATATTATATTATGATGATGAGTTTTGCGTATTTTCCATGGTTACATTTTGTGCGGAAGGTGGGTATGCCAAAGTTTATTATTGGAACAAAATCAAGAACTTCTAATATTAAGCCCCTTTTTTTTTGAAACTTCTAAAAAACAAGATTTCACTTTATTATGAAATAAATTTTTTTAAATGATGTTTAAAATTAAGTCAAAAGAAGAATTTAATTCATTTCATTTGATTTACAATTCTTATTTTAATTATTTTTTTATTATTATAAAAATCATTAAATTTATTAAAGATTTTACTAGAATTCATTTCATTTACTATAAAACATAAATTATATTAATAATTTTATCCTCATTCTAACATTTTATTTATCATGATACCATCAAAATTTATCTTTTAATTAAATTTTATATATTTTTCAATATTTCAAACAAAAGAATTCATTTGTAAATGAATTAAAATATTTATTTGTTGATATTATTTCAAAACATTAAAATTCATTTATACATGAATTGAAATTATTTATATTGAAATGAAATGAATTGAATTCTACGTAACAATACTAATAAATTTTTAATGTGTCTTTTATCTTTATAATTTGAGGATTTGAGGAAAATAAACTATCATTTATATGTTACTTTAATGAATTGATTTTATTATAATTTTTAATTCTGTCTAATAAATTTTTCTTTTTCAATTTTCATTTTTTTCTCTACGAAGTTTTGATTATTTTTCATGTTATTTTCAAAAGGATTGTAGACTTTTAATAGTAGCAATATAGTTTTGTTAAGGTTTCATTAAGTTTAAAAATAAAAAATAAACGTATGTGAATAATACATATGAATTAAGAGATTATATACATTTTTTTTAAGGATCATGGATTTATACAGACATTAATAACTATCAAGATCATGATTGAAAAGTGCAAAGTAATTTGTAACGAGAGAAATTGAGGGTTTTCATATGGCTATCCAGATCAATGTGCTTAAGACCCTTTTGGTACAGATCAATGCGCTTAAATCATGTTAAAAAGTATCACCTTCTTATTTTGTATTATTAATAATAATTCTTAATGATTCTTTATTTTTTAACCTGTATCATCTTCTTATTTATGTAAAAACTTTTATACTAAAATAAAATCAAATTTAAATTCTAATTCATAGTGAATTCAAAATGTAAACGAGAGAAATTGAGGGTTTTCATGGTTATCCATATCAATGTGCTTAAATCATGTTAAAAAGTATTACCGTCTCATTTTTTATTATTAATAAAAATTCTTAGTTATTTTTAATTATTTAACCACGTATTATCTTCTTATTTATATAAAAACTTTTAATACTAAAATAAAATCAAATTTAAATTCAGATTCATAGTGAATTCAAAATGTACCCGTAAACCTTATGTACGGGTTGGAGGGAATTCTATCTACGAAGAAAGCTTCCGTCCCGTAAGAAATGGACTTCGCAGGTACGATTCATTTCTGTTTTTAAGTTGCTTTAATTCTGATCGCTTCTGGAATTTTGCCTTTCTTGCGCAAACTGATTGTCTAGATTCTGATTGTGCCTGCAATTGTTTCTTTATTTCTATACTGATTTGCTTCAAATTTGAATTTGCCTGCAAATTTTACTAAAATACCTAATTCAATTGCTTTGTTTCAATCTGCATTAGTCCAACTTGTCGCCTAAAAGTGAATTTTTGAAATTTGTCTTCGTCTATGTCCCACTACTCTGTCTGAGCCTGGAATGTTGGCTTAGTCCATTGATCTCAAGGTTAAATTCTTCTCTCACAGGCTCTACTTTGGTTCCATGGACCATACCATATGAGTAAGTTTATATAGGTATCATAAGCATCAAGGCCTTTTTCTGGTATTGTAAATTTAATTTATTTTCTAAGTTCCAACTGATTCTGCCTTCTGTGTCTGGAGCCTTGAAACTTCGCAATGTTCCTTAGCAGCATCTGTTTCATTTTACAATAGTATTTACTTCTTGTCCTTTTTGTTGACAATAGTGTTCACTTCTTAATCAAAAACAGTCTAGGTATGGTTCTTCTCACTATTTCTTTAATCTGAATTTTTTTTTTAAATGATTTCATTTTCTTCCTTTGAGATTTTTATCAATCTAATGTTTTTGGTTTTGTTTTCTTTCTGATATTATTTTGCCTTACAGTTTCATTAACCCTGTTTATGTTCTTGTCTTTTATGTTGAATGATATGGTTTCTTTCTTTGCACTGTATTTCTTTTCTTTTCCTTTTTTTTTCTTTTTGATTTAGTGCTTCTTCTTAAGGCTTGGTTGCAGCTTGGAAAATATTTGTGGAATATATAATTATTTTGAGTTCATTGATTGTTTGTCTTCTATCATTCCCTTATGCCTCTAAGATGTTTGTAATAGGAATACAAACTAAGTTAAGTTAGATTAGGCTTTACCTTTAAAGGGCCAGACCTATTTTATAAAATATTGGTCTAAGTATTACCTGTTAACTTATATAAGATCAAAATTTGAATTCAACCTGACTTATTAAAGAAATCTGAATTAATATGTTAACCTATTTAACAGTTTACTTGTATAAATAAGTCAACAAGTTAAGACTTCGATGATCTAAAATAGATTCTTAACCTAGGTTTATATATATAAATGCATATATATAAAAATATTATTTATATCATTTATGTATATATTATATAAATATACTAATTATTAAATAGATTATTCTCGGAGGCTTACGAGTCAACTTAAAGAAGATATGTTTGATCTATTCAAGTGGTCTATCATGGGCCTACAGCCAAGTCTAGTCTGATTTATTCATCTAAACAAGTCAAGCCAAGGCTGGCCAAGAAGATAGACCTCACCCGTTAGTCCTGGCCTGACTTATAAACAAGCCAGATTAAACTAGGTCGTAGCATTTGAGAGGCCGCAAGCTTAACCCATTTGTACCTGTCATCTATTAGCCGTTCTACTTGATTATTGTTGCAATTATATTCGTCCTCCTCTTTGAACTCTCTATGCCTACCTGCAAAGTAGACTTGAGATTTCTTTATGATCCTGCTTGCTTCTATGGGAAGATTTGTTTGATTTGAATGCGAATCTGATTCCAGTGATATATTCAATTTTGTTTCTCAAGAAATTATGGAATGGATTTTGTCAATTTGTTAACCTCTTGGTCTTATACGTGCGATGGCAGTTTTGTTATGTGATTTTTGTGGGATTTGTAACTTCCCAGTATCACATCGCTGCCATATTTGAAATTCCACGTCTTCTACAGACACTTATGTTAGGATTTACCTCTGAATTCAAAGATTTCACTAATATGTTGTCTTTACATTACACCCACATTATTCATATCCAGACTTGATGAGAGGAGTAGAAAATGTAAGAAAAGTTAACTAATCATTTATATGTAATTTTTATTTCTAACCCACATTAACAAACCTTTTCAAAGATTGAAAATTGATTTTCATTGTGTCTTGCTTTCCTACCATACTGAAGAATTTGATTTTGTTTGGTTTTGTTATTGTTCCCTCCAAGTATGGCTGATAACATTTTGTCATCCTTGATTTTTGTGGATATGTGATTTCTATGTTTTCAAAAATTTAGTTTATTACCCTTTTATCCTCTAGAACTTGTGTTGTGTGTTTTAAATTAAAAAACAGTTTGGTGTGATTATATGTTTTCAGGAGTCTTACCCAACAATTTAGTATTCAAACAAAGATATTTTCAAGAACAACATTTGTACTTCATATGCACTCTGTTTTGTGTCATGTATATCCTGATGAATATATTAGTTTGTACAATAAATACAAAATAGTCACATTTTGATAGCATCTTTCATGTTTGTTATACAAGGGGTGTTTAAACATAATATACATGCAGCTCTGCCTTCAAGTTATGTTCGGCGTTCCTACCATATATCCTCGAAAATTTTTACAACTTTTATAAAAATTTAATGCAAAAGTTACAAAATTTATAATTTTTTTATATAAAATTTTGTAATTTTTTAATGAAAATTTAATAAATATATATAAATTTTATGTACACCAAATATATAAAAAATTATAACTTTATCATTTAAAATTACAACAAATTATTTTCAAAAATTTTTAAATTTCTATGAAATCATAAAATTATTTTAAAAAATTACAAATTTTAATAAAAAAAAATTGTAAGAGTACATGTTGATATTTAGGATGTGCTAAAACATAACCCTGTATTCGGAGATGTGGAACCCATTTGTATGGCTCCTTTTTATTATATCTCATATATCTATATTTTGAAATTTAAATATTATTTTATTCTCTCACATGCCAAAGCATTTTATAGCCTTATTTAATTTTTATTTTAATAGTGTAGAATATAATAGATAGAACTATTTACATTTATCTAGTAGAAGATTTGGGTCAAAGGTTCTAGGATTATTCCTACTAGAGTCACACGTAAGTCTATCATTACAGAAGACAACTCAATCTCACAATCTAAATATCTTATCAAAACTCTTTAAACTCCTTTTTGAGATCTTAATCTCTTTTGAACTAATGATTTCTAAGGAGAATCCAAATCCTTTTATATAGGACTTAAAAATGACCATTCAATTAATACCCTTATTAAATAAGGCTTATTAATAGGAATGTCTCCTTATATATAAATATAGATATTTTATGTATATTTATTGAGTTATTTACTCCACATATATGAATAAAAACTTTAGTCTATATATATGTATGGAGATTGTTATTCTATGTATATGAATTGGGAGTCCTGCTAATTTTTGTCATAAATTTGGGTTAAAATGAATCCTTATGGCTGCAAAGAATCTAAGATACTCCTACTCATCCTTAAAGGGCTTAACCACCTCAATATTTGATTTTAAGAGCTTATTTTATACGGACAAATGGGTTATGCGACTGGCTTATACATTTGCATTTGTGAGGTCCAAACTAGAAACCCACATGAGTCAGAATGAATATATCACTATATAAAAACACAAATAAAAATATCAAGATTTATTGCTATACCCCATACTTGTTTGTTTTCACTGAATAAAGAATATCTTAATCCCTTAAAAAAGACTATTCTAAACCCCATCTCATTATCATATATATATATATATATATATATATCTATAGTTATGTCCAAAACTCCTATTGAGATGACATAATTAGCATATTGGTAAATACATTGATATGTGTAAATTCAAACACATCTTCCTTTTGCCTTCATGACATTTAGATTTAAGATTACTACTTTTCTAGCAATGTCCCTTTTAACTTGCATTTTTCATAAGTATAGGCAACACATTAGAGTAGCAACGTCAACTTTTCACCTTATGTCATAGTCAAAAGTCACATAGGGTATAAATTAAAATTTCTAGTACTCATACAATGAAAAAGCAAGATCCATTCACTCATTTCCAAATGGTTTCCCAGCACATATGATATGAAATGCATGATACGATAGAGTATTTTGTTACTTGTAAATGTATGTCTAACTTTTAAAACATTGTACAAGTCTTAGTTCTTGTCTATTTACGCACCTAACCTGTTATAGGTAAGATCCGGAGCATCCTGAGCGAGCTAATAAAAGACTCGGATGGCTGTAAAGCCTTAGCTTGCTAAGGTGTTAGAAGTGTGAAGCCTCAACTCACGCGGCCCACAACCCTCCTCACGCGAGCTCATTCCAACGATAATGAGCTCAGTTTTAGAAGAAGACGCTAGCAACCCCCAGACTGAGGATCCAATTCACTTAAGTATGACTTTTGCCCAGAAAATACTATAAAAAGGAGACAAGCATATAACCTATCTGGGAGACAAAGGTCTCGTTCATAGAATGTAATCAACAGCAACCGAATTGTAAGATACACTTTGTTTTGTATGAACACGACATGATGTAACATATTTACAACTTATAAATTTACAATTATAATCTCCTCTTCTCTATAAATAGAAGGAAGGAGATGAATGTAAAAGGAGGAAGAGAGCTAACCATACTGAAACTCTGTAAAAATATTTTCATATCAATACATTACTGTGGACGTAGGGTCTGATTCTATTTAGATTTAGCCAAAAACCACGTTAAAAAGGATTTGCATTTCTTCTTCTTCTTGTTATTCAGTACCTATCGATTGAGATTGAAACCAGATTGCAGCTTGAGTCTCGAAAGAGCCTCCCATGTTAGCTGGATTCTGGTAGAACCAAAATCCATCGTCAATATAACCCAAGTTATTTCTCTTGCTGTTAATAGTGTAAAAGAAAGACTTGCACTTGGCTTTATGGATGTAGTCAGAAATAATCCATGTTGGTCCATTAAATTCATTAAACCTCACCCCAAACTTTATTCAGAGTGAATTTTTTACTAAACTCATTACGTAAATGTTGAAGCTTCATCAAGTCTCATTTTTGCTCGCTTCTCAAGATGCCCAAAGCAATTTTCTGTGTAAGTGAGCCAATCTTTGCTTATTAACATACGTCAAAATAAAAAATAAATATGTTGAAGAATTAAACAATCCATTTATTAATTCAAGAACATAATGTCCAAAAAAATCATCAAATGAAGTTACAATATACGTAATCTAAGAGACTTTACATATGCAACAAATGAGTTTCTACAACTAGGTTTAGTAAGTGGATTAGTCATTAGTAGAAATATGCTTTAAGATCACTTTGTTCTTTGTTATCATGTCTCTAACATAGTGATATCTGACTTGAATATATTTGGTTTTTCCTTGATTTTTTTGGATCCTTGGTAGACCATTGTGCAACCATATTATCATAATAAATTATTATCGATTCCTTATAATGAGCCATAATATTTAAATGACCCATAGAGGAACACACTATGTATTCTGCCTCCAATATAGACAAGTTCACATAAAATTATTTCTTACTACTCTAAGATATCACACCATCTTTAAGCAAGAAAGCATAACCTGATGTGGATTTATGCTCATCCACATCTCCTAACTAATCAGCATTATAGTAACCAATCAAGGACAAATCTTTGCCTTGGTCGCATAATATATAATCAGTTGTTCTCTTTAGCTATCACAAAATTCTCTTGACTATTTTCTATCATACCAATCTTAGATTAGATTGAAAATGACTAACCAATCCAATGACATAGCAAATGTCTAACCTATTACACATTATTGCATACATTAAGCTTCCAATAGCGCTAGAGTAGGGAACTCTTGCCATTTTTCTTTTTCCTCTAGAGTTTCTAGAACTATATACTTAAGATAAAATCTTTTTCCATGGGTGTATTAGTAGAATTGCAAATGTGCATGTTGTATCTTTCTAGCATTTTATTGGTATAAGTTTCTTGAGACAAGCCAATTAGTCTTTTAGACCTATTCCATACTATTTTGACACCAAGCACATAACTAGCTTCGCCCATGTCTTTCATTTCAAAATTTGAGGGAAGCCATTTCTTTATAACTTCAATTAAAAGTTTGTCATTTCCAACTATCAGAATATCATCCACATATAGTGTAAAGATTAAAAAACTACCCTCAAACTACTTCACATAAGAATAATGGTCTTCTTTAAGCATGGTAAATCCATCATCCATGATAGATTTATAGAACTTGATTTGCCATTGCCTAGAAGCTTGCTTAAAGCCATAAATGGATCTTTTAAGCTTGCAAACTCTATGCTCTAGGCCTTTGGCTAAAAAGCCTTGAAGTTGATCCATGTAAATCTTCTCCTGTAATTCCTTATATAGGAATGTGGTCTAAACATCCATTTGGTAAAATTTCAAATCCAAATATGAAACAATAGCTAGAACCGAGACTTAATTTCCCCAGACATCAGGAATATATAAAAAATTATGGAGTAACAAAGTTTTACCTCCTCATTATATCAACTTGTAGGTACTGATCCCAATGACCTTGTCGTTGGAATTATCCCCCATGTAGATCTTTCTATTTCTTAAATTCCATAAATACTGTATGATCCTTTGTTATATGTTCTATGATTGCTAAGTCTATTGTCCAAAAGGAAATTGTTTCATCCATCATCAAAGAACTAATAACATTTATTAAAAAATCAAATGAAAGACATTGGTTCAGTGCATTCACGAGCAAAATATCCAACTTCCACAGTTGTAACAAGTTATTTTTGACTTGTCCTTTTTTCCACCATGCTTGTCCCTTTTACATTGGTTATTCTCCTTTCGGCCCTTTTTTGTAGTTGGCCAAGCATTGCCTTTTTGTTTGGGTCCTCCACCATTACCTCTCTTATGCTCAAAGCTATTAGGACTTGCTTCTACCATAAAAGCCTCGTATGCTGGCTTTTTAGCATGAAGATGGCCTTTTTCTAGCTCCAAGTGTTAGGAAACATCATCAAAAGATTTTATGCTATCATTTTAGATGACATTTGTTTTCATATGCTCCCATGACTTATTTGGTAAAGATTTAATGACAGCTTGCATTTATCGCTCATCAGTCAATTGATAGCCTACGACATTTAGTTCACTTATCATATTTGTCATGGTTGTAAGATGCTGCCTAATCGAATGATCCGAAAACAACATTATGTTATTTCTCATGCTGCTTAGCATTAAAATACAAGCTATATGGTCTTTTTTCTTAAAGCCCTGATAAGCTTTAATATCTCTTCTATGCTGAGTAGTGTCACCTTTTTCAAGTTCTTCAATAGGATGCCTAATAATTTCTAACATGTCTGGCTCTTCAAGGAGATACTAAATTTTTCTCTGCCAAATCTCATAATTTTTTTCATCCAGTTTATTTCCATGGTTAAGCTTGGTGACAATGCTCTTAGAGGCAACCATATCCAACTAAAATATGAACACAAAAAAAAAAAATGCTTTTAAGCATTTTTAAACATATGAACACAAAACTATGTAGCATATATACATTAATTTTTTTTTTTTGCATAACTATGCTATAAAAAATGCATATATGTATAACATTATATGAATCATACTAAGATACAGAAAGTAGCTTTTCCAAAAAAACTTCATAATATATTGCGCGAACTCTAGCATGTGTGGCTCTAATACTAATGTAGAATAATAGATAGATATTATTTATAGTTACCTAACAAAAGTGTTAGATCAAAGATTCTAGGATCATTTGTCACGATCCAATCCCTAGGCATGTGACCGGCGTAGTAAGTCAGCCATAGGAAACCTACTACAAGCCTAACAATATACATATTAGACCAGTGTATATAAATTACTTTAACAGACAAGTATAAATACTATTATCTCTACCAAAAATTTGGCAGAATTCCTCTATTTTTTAGACACCTAGCCTTAAGGCCTTCATAGAAACATCAAGGGCTACACACCCATCAGAATTTGTACAATGTCACATAATACATATACTTTTACTCAGTGGCCTAAACTAGACATTACACAACCTACTGGGCATCTAGGATTTAATCATATGCAAAAATGCTTTCTTATCCAACTGCCAAATCGTTTTACTATTTTATACCTTTTAATCTTCACAGAAGGTGGGACCAACTGGTCAATGGGCTGATTCTGAATCAAGATGACGTGGGGAAGTAACAGGAATGCTCTCTGACTTTAAAAAACATAAAAAGAAGAGGAGTGAGTTTCAATGAAATCCAGTGAGTAAACAATGCCCTCAAAACCATTTATCATTTATAAAACAATTCCAATACCATTTATAGTCATAAAACCAGTTTACCCATTTAATTATCTTTATCTCACATTAAATTTAGATAGTCCATGTTTTGTAGGAAAATCAAGTATCAGAAAATATAATATCTAGTATCATAAAATAAATATCAAAATAAGTTTGTATGAAAGATAATTCCAATGTAGCATAGGCATGGCAGAAAATGATGTCTCCACTGAATATTAGTATAGTAATTGGTTTGCTGGATTCTCATAAGCAAATCTCCAAAGGTAATCATCCTATAATCCCGGGTCATCCAACACATTTGTCAGTGCCCACAAATGTATCCCATCATAAGCTATCTGACACGTCAGCCAGATGCTCATGCTGTTATCTTCTACCATATCTTCTCAACTCCTGCCCGAGTAATCATATACTCACAAGTACACTAGCGGGTTACCAACTATTTACCAATGAATCCAGCACTATAAATCATTTAGCTATGATCATCATATAACATATTTCTCAAAGTCATCAAGTAATACATAACAATATTTCCAAAACTGTATTTTCAAGCATCCATTTCCGGTTAAGCCATACCATCAAAGTATTCAACAAATAACAAAGGTATTTTCATTTCCAGTTTAACACGTAGGAACAAAATTGGAGAATCACGTAAACATACAATAAAATTCCATTTCATTGAAAGTCATAAAATTTTATACATAAATATCGTATTGAACTTACGAGGAGAAATATTACGTGAGGAAGATCGTTCACTCACCTTATACTCTGAACTGCCTATTTGAAATTCTTGCTAGGACTTTGTAATTGAGACACAAACAAGCTCTATTCTACTATAGGGATATTCTTGAAGCGAATTAATAGCAAAATTTATAATTTTACCAACTTAATATTTTTTGAGTTTTTATGTAATTTTCTTGACATCTAATTGCACAACTACTACAGAATAAATTCGATGATCTAGGATTACTCACCACATCACTAAGGACTTATTGGCAGCTTGCTGTTGGTCGCCAGAAACCATGGCTGGCTGAACTGCACTACACAAGGGTTTCCAACATAATTATCTTAAGAAACTAGCTAAAGGATTACTATAGAA
>JANHAO010024341.1:0-11649 GCA_026873985.1 Saraca asoca
TCCAATTGTAGATATACTTTCTGATAAAGGTGTTCTTTGGTGGTTCCCAGTGTTTACATTGAATCATGTGGAATGACAAAACTTGCTACATCTATGTATGAGCTTATTATAAACTGAAAATTGATTTTGGAACACTGCACTCTGTCTATCTTTATATTGGTCTTGTTTAGGGACAAAATTGTAGGGACAAGGCATTATTGTTTTATCCTTCTGTCCTCAACGAGACTATGATAACCCTTTGGACATGTTTCTGATATGAAATGATCATGCAACTGTTGGAGGCTTTTATTTTAAATCCTCCCGTTTACTAATTTAACTTTGAATATAAACTATAAAGTATCTTTTTCCTATGCACTAGCTTCTTTAGTATAATCTACATTTGAGTTGTTGGAGTTGCTTGTTTGGTAACCTTCACATTTTACAAGGGACTGATTTCGACTTTGATGCTGTAAAATTTAGTACTTTATCTAGTCAATCATATTGCTGAAAATTATGGGACTCCAGCCTCAGTCCATATGGCAAAAAGGTTACAATTCCATGGCAAATAATAAATTTTCATATATGATTTTTTTTTAACCCAAACTTGATTAAATCAACCTTGAACCCCGAATTTCCAACACCTAACTGTTCTCTAGCTGGCCTACACCAGTGGTTCTAGATTGGACTCACAGACTATGGAGTGAAAAAATGTTTGCATCATCTCCTTTCCCCTCTCTCTTTGGTCTTTCTGAACATGCATGCATCCATACAAAGCGATTGAAAAACTGCCCAAACACGAAGAAATATTTGTTTTTGTCTGGTTTGTCTTAAAGAATATGTTACTTCCAGGGGAAAAGGTGAATATCACATTGAGTATGCTCCTGCTCCACGTATCACTGAAGCAGACAAAAACAATGATAAAAGGTATGCATTTGGTTGTCTAATCTGTATGAATTACAGTGAGAAAGTTTCTTCTCTCTTTCATTTTTTGAGCAACAGTTGGTGGAAGCTAATATGATTTTAAGACTTGTTAGGCACTAGAAACTCAATGGGAAATTTACATATCCTTGAATTTCTTCCTTTTTTTGGAACTGAAATTTCCTTGGAAAATTTTAACAGTGTGGTTATATATTTTATCTACTACTTTTAGGTCATTACAAAGAGCTCTTGACAGAAGATTGTATCTTCTAATCTATGGTAATGCATACGGGGCTTCAAGCGGGAAGCCTGTCTGGCATTTTCCAGAGAAAGTTTATGAATCAGAGGAGACACTGAGGAAGGTAAACATTTCAATGTTACTAATTTTTTTTTTCCTTTTTATTCCTTATTTTCTTTCCCCTTTGTAATTCGAAACTTATGCAGTGTGCAGAGTCTGCATTGAAATCGGTCATTGGAGACCTTTCTAACACATATTTTGTTGGAAATGCTCCAATGGCCCATATGGTGGTTCAGCCTACAGAGAATGCATCAGAATCTGCATCATTTAAGGTATAGTTTACGGGATATTAAATTTGTCTAATATTGGAAGTTTGATTTCTAGCAATGCATGAGCTAGAATCTATATTCTCTTCTGTAAGTGCATCTGTATGCCTTGGTGTCTACAGTCGTTTTTTACCACATGAATCTGAAATTAACTTTTTCATTGGAAACTGCACAATGCTTTCTTGGCTTCTCGCTAAGAACATCATATAGAAACTGATTATGCTTACTCATTTACTTGCTGTGATATTCTGTCAGAAATTCTTCTTCAAGTCGCAAGTGATTGCAAAAAATAAGTTTGACCTTAAAAAGTGTGAGGATTTTGTTTGGGTGACAAAGGATGAACTGTTGCAGTATTTCCCCGAGCAAGCTGAATTTCTTAACAAGATGATTATTAGCTGATCTTGATATCCATGCTCTGCTGCCATACATTATTTCTTTCCTGGAACTCTTCCATGGTTTGTATGTATCAATTAGATTAAAATCATTGGCAACTTAGTTCATAGAATAGAGGATCTTGAATAGAAGATCAAGCCGGCATAGAGCTGCTGGGCACAACTGAAGGTTTTCAATTTGATCAAGTTTATTGAGACACCAAATTTTGGAGGCTTCTTGAGTTAATGAATGGAGGAAGGCTGTTAAAAATTCATTTATTTCTAAACTTACATCCTCTGTATCTTCTATATGTACCACAATAAAGAAATGAGTTAACATGGCATTTGGTGGTTACAATGTTGAGAGATGTATGTGCCCAATTTTCAGAGTTGGGAGTCAGTGTTTGGATATCTATCTTTCATGATGTTCACCAACCTGACTTGTTTGTTTGGAGTTCAAAGTGGCGCTTTCCCATATTTTTGTGGTTGCCCTTCTTCCTTCTCTTTTAGCCCAACCAATCAAATTTGCTTGCAAAACCTCACAAATTTTGAAGTTCTTGTTTGTCCTATGTACATCATGATTCAACAATACAAATCTTGGTGTCTGATTCTCTTTTTCTTATTGTAAAAGATTCCTGGTCCCAATGTAATGTAATGCACATGTAATCCTTTTCTCAAGCAGGTTCGAGCACCTTTTTTGATGCACAAGAAATTTTAATAATTATACCATCTTGTCAAATTTCAACCAAACTTATAGGAGCCAAAATATTTGGATTGTGTTGGTGGGTGAAAGAGAGATCGGTCTAGTATATCCCATGTAGATTGAATAAATTACTAAACGAACTCAATGTAATGTGATCTAAATTCATGATTTTCAATCTTAAGCTTTTTTAATTCACTTCTAAAAGCTAAATCAACATTCTATAAAGACTAATAAAATTAATTATGAACTCTAGAATCAATTCTAAGCATTTTAAAAGTCTTTCAATTTTTACCTTGTCAATTTCTATTAATTTCAAAGAGAAAAACATAATCTTTTATTCTAAAGTCACTTTTTGTTAAAAAAAAATAATAATAATAACTTACCCCCATCACTAAAACTCAATTTATGTTGAAAAGATTAGGGCTAACGAAGAGTTGGAAGAGGAAATGTCAAAATGCATGAGTGGTCAAAATCACGTGTTTTCGGTTGGTAAGTAGTAGTGTCTAATTTCAACACACGTAACGTAGTATTGAACACTCTTGAGGGTTTGATAAAACAAAAAGATCTCCTTACTTTGAATTTCAACATTACATAAATTAACACTTTTCTTAGTTTTCCTAAAATCTAAGTTTCTTCGTCATCCTTCAAATAACTTCAGATTTATTAAATTTGAATAGAATCATCTTTATTTAAAGAATGTCTTTGTGAAAGTATTTATTATGAATTTTCTGGTAGTTTTTGGGATGTTACGTGTCAACGGAAATCAAACTCATCACATCTCGATAATATGTATAGGAAAATGCTTCGGTACTGAAATATTTTACGTATAATCATGAAAGTTTAATATAAAAATTATAAAAATAATTTTTTTAATAAAATATTATAATTTTTTGTCAAAAATTATTTACAATAAGCATATAAAAAAGTTGTAATTATATCATTTAAAATGATATAAAAATTCTTCAGTTTTTTAACTTTAAATGAAAAAATTGTAAAAAAAAAAAATTCACATATCTTTTAATATTAAGATGGATATGAGTTTTTTCTACATGGATTTGTTATTAAATAGGAAGAGGTACGTACAAATAACTTGTACTTCGCTTGCACCCAATAGCAAACTCATCTAAATTTCAACCACTTTTTTGGTTGAACTGCCTTTAAAGTTCATAAGACACAAGGAAACTGCCCAATATGCTTCTCTTTCGTTATCACCAATGCATTCACTCACTCTCTTTTGTGTATATGCGTAAGGTTGTTTGTGTGTCTGCCCAACGTCTTCTACCTTCCACCGTACCTTTCCATACACATTTTCTTTATAAATCCAAACCCTAAATATTCCAATTTTCTCTCCATTCCATTCAATTCTCACAAGAAGAAGAAGTGAGAGCCAAATGGAAATCCAAGAAGCGCCGCCGGAGGCGCCGCCGTCATTGTTGCCACCAGAAAATCCTAATTACCACTTGACACCATCGCTTCAGCCGCCGTTATTGCAGCCTCCATTGGACCTTCAAGGCGTGCCGGAAATCGACTGGGTTACCCTGTTCTCCGGCCAGAATAGCTTGCTGGCCGGCGATAATAAGCCGAATATGGAATTTGCTTCGTCCTCTTGTTCTTCTTCGTCTTTAGTGGCTGAAAATGGAGCTGAGGATGAAAAGGGAAGCAAGGAGAGAAGGAAAGGTGGAAGGTTGAGGAAGAACGCACGACCTAGGTTTGCGTTTCAGACAAGAAGTGCAGATGATATTCTTGACGATGGTTACCGTTGGAGGAAATATGGGCAGAAAGCTGTGAAGAATAGCATGTACCCCAGGTATATCAGCCTTCTTCAAGTTGCATGCATCACCTTTTTTCTTTTTCTTTTTTTTTTACAGCATGCATCACTATTTAACATTCTAAAGTACCATTATAATAGAAATCTTGATTTTAAATTAAGATTATTTTGTGATTAGTAAAATTATAAATAAATATGAGAATATGTTATCGTTGGAGAGTATAATTACTTTTGTGAAACTTAGCACCACAGCAATATTGACCTAATATTACTTATAAATCACAATTTTAAATCATGATTGAAATATTAATAGCGTTATAATGATCACAATTGTAAGAAAATATGTATATTGTAAAATAAAATTAAGATTGGTTATATTTATAGAATTAAGCTGGCTGCAATGTTGCATTTATATTAATTTGAGATGGTTAAGTATTAAAATTTTGTAAAACATATATAATTTTAAAATTTTTTAAAAGACCAACTTATAATTTTTATACATAAATATAAAGATATTAAAATTTTTGGAGGGTTGTGAATCTCGTTTGTCTTTCTAGCATGGCCCCATCCGTCTTTCTGACTGCAAACCAGGGGAATATTTTTAATCTAACTATAACATTAAAATCTTAATATTATTATCTCTTGTATTTCGTCAAGTTAGATGTTTTGATATTGTAATTGAGTGGAGACTAAAATTTAGGAAGTAGTTGTCAAAATACAAGTGAGAATAGTACTAGAAATATTTTTCGAAATCTGCATGCGAAGAACATCACATTACCTCTCAATTTTAATGGAAAATTATGAGTTAAAAATAAGGAAAAAGATTGGTATATATATATATATATATAAAAGAGTTTGGCATTAATATCATTAAAAATTCCTATAGGCCTTTATTAAATTGGCAATCAACGTGATGAGATGGTCATTAAACCATTTGAAGTCCGACCATAAGATTCAGTTGGAGTTTTAACACTTAATATCAGGAAGCCAACATTAGTGATAAGTTTCAATTCTGATGGGGAAAAACCAAAGAAAATATTATACATTTACTTTGTGGAAAAAAATATTTTTTTTTAAAAAAATTTATTTATTTTTGTATATGTAAAAGTTTTCATATTATTTATATATTTTAATAAAATAATACATGATGTTATAATAGTGAAAAAAAAAATTTCTTTAAAGTTATTGATATTATTTTCTATCACACTTCTTACATACAATATTGAATAAATAAAATATTTTTTATAATATCAATTTTTTTAACTACAAAGATAAATAAATGAGATTATTAATACAGAAAATATTTTCTAACAAAACAATTAGAGCCACAATCACAAAGTTATTTCATTAAATACTCAATACACAATACTTAATCAAGAAAATACAAAATTGCACCGTCGACTTTTCTTATTTCGTGTATAGTTTGGCCCAACTTAGCAAAGACTTTGCGTATTTATTCAATATAATGAGGCATGACCGAAAAGAATTAGAATGATACTCAAAATTGTGTATATTATACAATGCATGAATTGCTACAAGAAATAAAAGATATCTTCATTTAATATAAAACAACTAAAATAATCATATGTCAATATAATTATAAAAGTTAATTCTTTGGTTTTACTATAAATATATGATATGCAACTCAATAAACCTCCATTAAAACATAGAATTTTTTTAACATTTTCTTTTTAAGTCATAACCCTTCTTTAAAATAGCAAGGAGGCTCCTTCTCAATGAGCCAAGAGAATTATAGAAAAAAAAAAGGTATAGAAAACATATTTGAAGACAACATGCAAGATAGGAATGGAATAATAGAATCTTCGAACAAGTGATTAGCTTATTCAGCCAAATAATGTTTTGCATGAATATCTCGTTCATAAAATCAATGAAGATATTTATAGAAAAATCTTAAATCCTTATGTAGGAATACAACTAGTCACATTATTCTAATTCCTATTTATGAACATTTACCATCACTAAAAAAAAAATTTACAAACATTTCCTATCATTCGGGAACTAAATACTATTCATGACTTCTAAAATTTAAATATCATTTATAACATCAACTCATTCATATGGAATTCTAGAATTTCATCCTAACTTAGTCTTTTGCATTTTCTCTTACTAAATAAGTTAAAACTCTTTTAAAGTTAAAGAAATTAAATCTCAAACCTTTAAACTTGCTACAATTGCTTTAGTGCATAGTATATATCCATGCATGTTGAGCCATGAAGATAACTAAGCTATTTATCAATGCGTTCATCTCTTAATTAAAAAAAAAAATTGCTTATTACACTTAGCTTTATGTAGTTAAGCGCACAAATCGTATACTTTAAATATGTAAAATTAATTGAAATCATAATATGTGCATACATAAAAAGGTGTATTTTGTGTACACAAAAATTTCTTAATATTTATATAAATGAGGTGACTTATGGATTGGAATTTTTATTTTTATGTTTATTTTTTACATGGATGACTAAATTGTGGAATAAAGAAGCTACTACCGATGCACACATCACACATGCAATGTGAAGAAACAGGTGCAAAGGCTTTCCAAAGACACAAGCATTGTGGTGACAACTTATGAAGGAACTCACAACCACCCTTGTGAGAAGCTTATGGAAACCCTAACCCCTCTTTTGAAGCAAATTCAATTTCTTTCTAGGTTAACTACTTGATCAACGTGCATGCACTTGTGTCTATATATAAACATAACATCAACTAGAATACATGCAAGTACATGCACACAAGTTCACTTATGTATACACTCTTAGCTTTATAATTATTAGTGTTATTAATCCCTCTTCTGTGTACACTCTACCTCTCTTACTACTTTGAACGGGAACTTAGTTCGTACTCTTGATTTAGTATTCTTCTTCATTTAGTTTACAAGTTATGTAATATATTCAATAACTTTCATTCCTTTGATGTATTATTTCTATATGAAATTATGTGAAGCTTGGCTTCAGTACACACTAACAGACTATTGCTAAGTTGCATAAACAGATGTTAATCTATATTGATCCTAAAATGCTCTACTTTCTAAGTCAAATTAAATTAAATCAACGAGAAAAATATTTTGACATCCTACAAAGTTTAATGAAATTAGGAAACTTTCTTTTTGGTTTAAAAATTTGCATTAATTTTTTATATATTTTCAAAACTTGTAAAAATCTTCTTTGAAAAATAAAAAAGACATTACACATTCAAATCCAAATTTAATTTTTTTTCCCTGAATTGTCTTTTAATTAGCCATTTAATCTCAGCTATAGTTTATACATACTTAATCATAAAATACTAACAATATTCTATATTGTTTGATTTTAATCTTATGGAATATATCTTTTCGTATCATTTCATCGATGTAAAAATTTAAATATAATATATTTTATACTTAAAAAAGAAGATTTAAATAAATTTTTAAAACAGATAATATATCTGTATAATTCTCCATGAGAGTAAGGATTGATGTTAACAAAAAAAAAAGAAAAAAAAAGGATTTTCTTTTTAATATTTTAAGGAATAAGGATTGACAAAGATGCGAATACTCTATCATTCCAAATCCATTAGAGATTAAATCTACAAAGGACCTGATTTGAAGACCCAACAAGAACCTATTTTAGATCAACTTGAAATTAGAAAAATATAATTATAAATTTTTCTAATTAAAAAATATAATATAAATATTTTCTTATTAATAATAATTGATTTGTTATAAAGTATATATTCTAGAAAGTCTAATAAGGAAAAGATTAACTAATCTAATAAGGAATAAATATAAATAATTACTAAATAATCTAAAATAAATAACTATATATTTTATTTACATAATTCTATATTCCCCTGCAAGTGCTTGGTGCATATGACCTGCTGGAGCATATATGTCAGATACACCAAGCTTGTTATAAATATAATCAACTCTTGAACCTCGGAGAGATTTGGTAAAGATGTTTGCTATTTGATCATTGGAATTGATGAAGAAAGTCACAATATCTCCTAACAAAACCTTTTCTCAAACAAAATGATAATTATGTTTGGCTTTTTCATGAAAAATGGGATTGGATACAATGTGCAAAACTGCTTGATTTTCACAAATGAGTTTCATAGGTCCTATCTCATAAAATTATAACTCTTGGACTAGTTGCTTTAACCACACCAATTCACAAGTAGTTAGAGCTATAGCACGATATTCAGCCTCTACACTTGACCTTGCAACTACAGCTTACTTTTTACTCTTCCATGAGATCATATTTCCTTCAAAAAGACACAATATCCTAAGGTGGAATATCTATCAACTGGTAATCCTACCCAATTAGAATCTGTGTACCCAAGAATTTCAGTACTTTCTCTGTTTTCATATAACAATCCTTTCCTAGGTACCTTCTTGATGTATTTGACTATTTGAATCACTGCTTCCCAATGATTATTACAAGGAGAACTTAAACTGACTAACAACACCGATCGCAAAGGAAATGTCAGGTCTAGTGACTGTAAGGTAGTTCAGTTTTCCAACCAATTTATGATATCATCTTAATTCTAAGTATAACTCTCCCTGGTCTGGTAGAAGGTTAACATTAGGATCCATCAGAGAATCTACATGTTTACAGTTTATCATCCCTATCTTTTCCAAGATGTCTAAGGCATACTTTATTTGACAAATAGCGATCCCATCTTTTGGAAATCTTGAAATATGAAATAGATGTTACTTTAATTGATTAATGCCAACATGTTCATTTCAAGTAATGACTATGTCATCCACATACACCACTAAAAATATGCAAAGATTAGATTAAGAGTGTTGATAAAATACTAAGTGGTCAGCTTTGCTTTGAATCATTCCAAATGCTTGAATGACATGACTAAATTTTCCAAATCAAGCCTGAGGTAATTGTTTCAATCCATATAAAGACTTGTTTAAGCAACAAATTAGTCTAGACTCCACCTGAGCAACAAACCCAGGAGGTTACTCCATATACACTTCTTTTTGTAAATTACCATGAAGAAAGACATTTTTAATATCTAATTGATCAATGGGCCAATTGCATATGACAGCCATAGAGATAATTAGGCGTACAGAGGTAATCTTAGCCACAAGAGAGAAAGTATCAGTATAGTCAACTCCAAAAGGTTGGATGTAGTTTTTAGCTACAAGATGAGCCTTCATACGTTTAACTTCACCATTAGAGCCGACTTTCATTGTGTAAATCCATCGAGATCCTATAAGTGTTTTACCAGGATTTAAAGGAACAAGGTCCCATGTTACATTGGAGTCTAGAGCACTCATTTCATCAATTATAGCTTGGCGCCAACCCCGAACAAGAGAGAGTCTCCTCAACTATATTAGGTATGGAAACAAAAGATAAGGTAGATACAAAGCTATTGTGAGTTAGTGACAAGTGATGATGACTTAAGAAATTGTAAATAGGATGAGGGTTACGAGTGGAATGATTACCTTTATAAAGAGCAATAGGAATGTTATCAGGAGGATCTTAAGCTGGTGCAACCATTTAGATAAAAGGTGAGTCACCTAGTATTTCAGTAGGAACTTCTTCAGTGTCTACCATGTGAGGACATCGATGGTAAGTGAGAAATGGAGATTGTTGATCTTAGAGTTGAGAAATTGATAACTCTAGAGAGACAAATTGAGAGGTGGGTAGAACTTCCAAAACTAAAGAGGACTTAATGGATGTAGTGAAATATGGAAATGTTTCAAAGAAGGTAACATCTGTTGAGACATAGTAACAGTTAAATGTTGGAGAGTAGCATTTTTATCCTTTTTTAAGACGAGAATACCCAAAGAAGATACATTTGATAGCTTTAGTAGACATTTTGTCAAGACTTAGAGAAAGATCATGAACAAAACAAATACAATCGAAGATACAAAAGGGAATACACTACAAGAAAAACAGGATTTTCCAATGGAATATTCCAATAGATTAGAATCCATTGGAATATTCCAATGGATATTCTTACGGAAGGTGGTTTGTGGGACATTCCAACAGATGGCCATTTCATTGGAATAGTCCGTAGAAAATTTCATTAGAGAAAACCTGCCAATAGACATGTCTGTTGGAATGGCCAAAAACTAAAATGCTCCATTTTTAATTTTTTTCTTTCAAAAAAATGTATTTCCAATGGACATTCCAACGAATTGTTTCATTGGAATAAAAAAATTTGAAATGCATCATTTTGTTAAACGATAATTGACTTGCATTTTTTTGATTTCCAATAGACATTTTCGTTAGAATATCCGTTGGAATCCTCTAAAAACCTATATCGCCATCCCTTTCCCCTTTTCTCCCCTCTCTCCCTTTTCTTTATCTCCATTATTTTCATTTATTTTTCCCGAAAACCCTAGCGACCCCTCCAGTGCTCTGCAGCTACCGATCTCTTTTCTTCTTCATCTTTGCATTTCTCCGACAGGATCAACGACTTTCCTCTTCCTCTTTCGTTCTCTACAGCTTCCTTCCTTCTCCAGTAGCTGTCTCATCCATCCACGCGCCTGAAAATAGAGTAGCTTGCTTTAGCTCTGTTCTCCCATCTTCCCTATTTTTTCGGTAGCCCAAAATCGTTGGTCTGGACCACGCCTTTCATTCTTCGGCCAGCTTCACTTCCAGCACGACAGGCTTAAACCTTTTTCCCTTCCAACCGTAGTGGGTAACTCTGATTAGCCTCCCCTGTTTCTACGGCTTCGGCCTCTTTTTTTGGCCGCCAGGGTTGAGCAGTGCCATCGTCCTCCTCCTTCAACTGCTATCGATCAGCCGTGCAGTCACCCCACTTCAGCTCATCTTCATCCTCTCCTTCTTGAACAAAGAGTAGTTATATATAATATCTTCTATTCTTTCTTTCATTTTTAAGTGAAAAAGGGGGGTTTCTTATATAGAAAAGAAATTAGCAGTAATTTAAACCAAGTTATTATATAGTACATTCTGGTTTAAGTCTAGCTTGTTTACCAATTGTCCATTTTTTTTTTCACTAATCTGTCTTTATACTAGTGTACATGAGAAAAGTATTGGGTAATATGAATATGCTAAAACACTTTGACATAAAAGCATGATATCTATCTTTTCTTGAACATTTTGTGAGAATCTCAACTTAATGCTAAGTGGCTATACTTATTCCTTGATATAAAAATTTCTTCTTTGGATTATGTTTTTGGAAATTCAAATGGTGATATATGTTCATGCTTCTTGACAATGCCATTTTTCTTTTTGTTTTTCTTTTCAAGAAAATATCTTGTCTTCTTCCTGTGTACTCCTCTCTTCTGGTCCAACAAAATTCTTTGCACATTTGAACTTCGATTTGTGCTGTTATTGTAAGCAACATTTATTTTCTTTATA
>JANHAO010024342.1:0-11652 GCA_026873985.1 Saraca asoca
GACTAAAGGTTAGTGAGCTCTTCTTCTACTCTAGATTTGATCTAGGTTATTTTGAGACCTCACACCAATGGATCCTTGGGAGTTTACTCAGCCAAGAGGAGAATTTTTTTTTTGAAAATTCCAGCCCCTTTTCCCTCATCTTGGCCAAGCAAAAACCTCCACATACAACTATAGCATAATGAATAGTAGCCAAAGTTGCTGCTTTGGTGCCACCCATTTCGGCCTCATTCCTCCGCTAGCTTGTTGGTGACGACTCAGTCAAGGGTAAGTTGCTCATTGACTCATTAGTTGGTGAGTTCATTTGTGACCCTAAAATCAAGTTATACTTAAGTTTTTCTAATTTTTTTTTCAAGATGATTGTTATCAAACCCTATCCCTAATTGTATGAATGTTGTGTTTTCTATTTAAATCAACTTCAATTCAGGAAACCCATCGAGGAAATGAGTGAAATTGTGCCATATCCTAGCTCAATCCAAGAATTCAAGTATGCATTCTTGCTAATTGATTTCCAACCCTAAGTCTTGTAGTTCTAGTTATAATGTAGGATGAGTTTAATAGTGTAAGGGGCTCTAAAATTAATGAAGGGATTGATTATGGGTTAAATTATGTTCAATTTCTAGATTGGAACCAATTTGTCAAATTGGCACCTTACTTGGAAAAGTTGAACTTTAAAGGAATCAATTGAGGTGAGTGGATAATTCTACTTCTATTTTGTGATTTTTCCTTTCACAAATGCCTATTTGGTTTACTATTGTGAATTCAGACATCATGGAATATTATAATTTTAAATAAATTGAACTTTTCTAGTTACTTGCAATGCATTGGTATTGAGCTTCCTTGAAAAATTGAAATTTGAATTACTAGAAAATTCCTTTAAAAAACTTCTAAGTGCACTTGTGAATAGAATTGAACCTGTTAGAGAAATAAAGGGAGAATATTTGTTAAAAGAATAAGGTGAATGATAATGACTGATTTTTGTTAAGTAAGGTTTCCTTTAGGAATTAATCAAATTGAATTCCAATTTTATATAGAAAATTTGAATTTTTCTTATAGTCGACCATTTGTGAGGTAAGAAAGATTCTACATGTAATATGTTTTACAAATTGATATTTATATACATATGTATATGTTATAGTATATGTTATAGTGTACTGCATTTGGAAATGATTTGCAACTAATCATTGTTTTTTGAAAAATTATTCATTTACTTAGTTTCTAAGAAAACTTACTTTGTTTTTCTTTTTTAAAATATTTTTAGAGTCTGAGGCCACTCTTAGTACTCATCCTCACCTTTCTGGATCTGAGCCTATGTCTTGATTGGGAAAGCTACTTTTGTGGAGTATAGAGACATGTTAATGATGATATTTTAGCAGTTGGTTAAGTCGTCCGATGTATATATGTAAATGTTGCCTACTAAATTGTGTATATTGTTATATCTAGGTTTTGTGTTGCATTTTATCTTATTATACAAGTTTTGAGTAGGGCATATAGCCCTTAATTATTGTACTGGACTATGGTCCAGAATTTAGAAAATAGGGGAGAATCTGTTGAATTTTTGTAGAAATATAACAAATGTGTCAATGTTGTTTTATTTTTCCATCTTCCTATACAGTTTTAATTGTCTAATCACTTTCCACATATAAAAGTGTGTAACATTAAGAGTTTTATTATATGATTTAGGCTAGTAAGAGCCACACTTAGATAATTTTCTATGCCGGTCATGTGCTGAGAATCGAGGTAAGACATTTTTAAAAGAAAGGAATAAGTCTCTACTATTTTATAATTAAAATAAAATATAATTTTTTCATTAATAGTCTATTCTCACTGTTTTATAATTGAAATCAAAATTTCATCACTATTTCAAGAGGCAAATAATTCGCATGGCTAATTAAATATATTTATCGTTTCTTATTTATTGGAGAAGGACTCACAATAGAGGGCATATCCAGAAATAAGAAATGCAACAAATCTAAATTAATTTGAAGAACAATATTACTTTTACATGTTTTTAATATGAAAAAAGGATGCATAAAATGACATGTGACACAATCATTTTCATTAGCTTTACTTACTTTAAAATATATAGGTTAAATAAACTTAAATTATACCTCATATCATTTTGTGAACATTTTTATTAATAAATTTCCTTGAACATTACCCTAAAAACTGAGATGATGGAAGCCAGAAAAAAAATAAGAAAATTGAGAGAGAGAGAGAGAGAGACATAGCACATGCTAATGACAAGCCTTATGACCTTGGTGGTGGTCACTCAATACAACTTCAGGTAATGGAGCATTTTCTGAAATTTTTTTTTTCAATTCCCCTTTTTCATACAGACTTTAAAATATGGAGGAATCTCAAATAGTTGGGAAAATCCTTCTCAAGCATATGATATCTTCAATAAATTAAAAAGTCATTAAGTGTGACTTAAATAATAAGTTAAAGGTTTTAGGTTTCATTGAATTTTAACTGAAAGAGCATAACAATCAAACCTACATTACTGTTGGAGCTAAGACTTTTAACTGAGTTGTTTTCATACCTTTGTCCAACAGTATGTATAAACTTTTATGGTTAATATATAATTTCTTGACAATGGACCTACAAAATCATGCTTTTTACACATAATATATCAAAGTCTACATAAACTAAGTGGCTCAGAGTTTGACCATTGTTAAATATTAGCCACGTTCTCATTAGTAATTATTTGCATTCAATTAACACAAGGTAAGGTAGTAGCAAACTATACTGTCGCCGTTGGTCCAAAGAATTTTTGCATGAAAGGGGAAGTTAGAGCCAAGAAAAGACTTGTTATTACCCAAACAATTATACTTTATATCAAATGGTTCTAATTTGATAATTACCACCCACCCCAACAATGAATAAAAAGATGACTAAGACTTTCATTTGGTATAATATTAATAATGAATAAGATTTTAATATATATATATATATATATTTGCGATTTTTAAATAAATTTCATATCACTTAAATATATTTTAATAGTTTACATTATGTATTTTAACTCATGATTGTGATGATATGATTATGAAAAATTATAAAAAAAATACTTAAAAAGACAAATATAACAACAAAAAAAGTATGTAATCACTATGCAATTATGAGAACTTTTTAAATTTTTTAAAGATAGTTGCAATATAAAAAGGCAGACTGTATTTAAAAAAAAAAATCAATTCATATGCGCTATACATATTTATAAATATCTTATGTTATATATAATTTATAAATATGTTTATAAATATAAGAAAGTATTAACCTAAAAAAGATCAAAAAGGAGGGAACGACACTCCTAAGAGCATATCCCTGGCATGTAACCTCCAAGCATATGCCGTTGCTTGGCCCTTACTATGCTGCCTATATATAGACGTTGTTGGAGTCCCGCTCGGCATACCAGGCACAGTTAGTGGAACAGTGCACTTAGGGGGCACTTCTGTTAGTAGGCAAATCAGTCGTAGGGCAAATCTCCTTTGGCAGGTACATAGGTAATGCATATTGGAGTGATTAATTGGAGCTTCCAATTAAACTTCAACTCAGACATGAACTTGCCAAAGGAGAGCTGTCCTCTGTCTGTTTTAACTTAGACATCATCCAGATTATCTACATGCAACATCAATCCATATGAAGTTGACCGAGAAATTAATACATTAATGGTAGAACTAGAATGCAGTGTAAACTGCTTTTCTTTTAAGATTTCTATTTTAAATAATACTTGTCATAAAAGTTTCATTAGGTAGATTTTTTAATTTTTTGATGTCTAATTCTCTGCATGCAACTTTGAAATTTTTATTGGTCACTGGCTAAAATGACTAGTTCACTAATTATAGGTGTCGTTTTGTATCTCTCTATCACATTTATTCAGTTTTTTCTGCTTAATTTGCAGAGGTGGGAATAAGTGGAAATGTATTTTCCCGGGTAATTATCTTATGTAGTACCTGATGATCACAAAGGGTTCAATAAGCAAATAAATCACATATAGGGCGTCTCTTACTTGGAATGTAAAGCTGATTTCAACTGCCAATGGAAAGCTGTAATTAGTTTGATTTCATCTTAGTTAATTACCTATATAAAACGTCATAATATATATTATCCTATGGTCTCATCTGATTTTTAAATTTGTGAGACATGTATTGCATTATATATTAGAAAATTTGAACATTAATATTTTTTCTACAACAATTTTTTTAAATATACTCTAATTTAATCAGATGCTCTCGTGAGCAGCATGTGACTCTCTAATCGATAATTTTTTAACTGCATATATGCATCAAACTCTTGCTTAGTAGGGCAAGTAATCATTTTATGAGAGTTATTTCAAGTGATGCTCATGCAAACAATCTATAGTCACACAGCTTTTACACTCACACAATTTCAAACTTTCAATCATCAATTTTTTTTTCTTTTTTATAGATATTAATTTGTTGCTAAATTATATATGGGTTTTTGAGGTTATTTATAGTGGCTAATTTTATCGTCTGTTTAGGGTTTCACTTTTATTAACCATTTGATTACTTGCATGTTCTAGATACTATATATATAGAAGAAGTATTCATCATCCTATTTAAATTCAGATATTAAATTGATTTAACTACCTTAAAATTTTTTTGCAGAAAGCATAAATGACTTTGAGGACAGCAAGGTTATTCTAGACTCTTGGAAGTCTACAACTGCAATTATCGTCCACCATCGGTTGGAAAATATATCATAGATCTCATGTACTGAAGGAAATCCATATTTGCCAGGATATGATACTATATTTGTGCAAGAAATCACCTGAAACTACAATTGGTCACCAAAACAGCTGGTAAGAAAATTTGAATGTTTTATTTATTTTACTTATATTAATTAATTACACTAACAAGGAAAGAAAGTGCAAATAAAGGAGAAAGGTATTATTAATTAATCTTTTTATTACTGTGATGCAACGAGGGAGGGAGTGAGAAGTCCAGATCCTTACCTTGTAAATCATAATGATCTTAAAATTTCACAAAAAATACAGATTTTGTCGAATTTTGAGAAATTCTTGAACACATCAATAGTAATAACATATTTTTACTTTCATTCAATAAATAAAAGTAAATTATTAACTTTATTATTCATTTCTTTATTTTGTGAAATTTATATGCATTATATAAAAAATCAATTTTTAAAATTTTAAGATATTAAAAATTTCAACAACTAAAAATTGGCTTAGAACATATAATATCTTTTTGTCAGAATTAATCATTTTTCTAAATCTCATTTAGACATATATTTGAATTTGCTCAGAAGTGGAATCGCTTGCCTCTATGCAAGTCATATATAATTGTAATTAACTACATATAATGACAAAATAGTACTATGGGCAAGACAAGACATCACAGATGATAATGCTCGAAAAAGTTGCCTCGGCAGCTCAGCTAGCTGTAACGCAAGAGACACAAGTGCCGACAAAATTAGTTTTGCCTAGCTAGGATATCTTGTGATGTTTATTTGTAATATGTTATGTGTTTGAGGTTAAAGGACACAATATAAATCAAAACCAAAAAACTTCCTGAAGTTATTTGAAGAAACACTGAAAAGCAACCGCACAAACGAAAAGTATAAAAAGAAGATATTGATGGTTATTAATTATGGTATGAAGTCCTTATGTTGAGATGCTCATATATATGATGGACAATTTTTCCATGTCAGTTTCTTTTCTCGACTTCTCTTTTTTGGCTAGCTATATATGAAGAATCCAAAAATTCAAGGGCATCAAAATTGAACAATAAATGTCAACCAAGCTGTTAATGGATATCCATAGCATAACCTTCAAGCGTATGCCAATGTTTCAGTGGTTTATTCCATCTTTCCAAGCTACATATGAAGACTCACTCTTAATTTGTGCATACTGCAAACACAAACCGTATCAGGGTACAAGGACCGACGGATGCATTTGAGTTCAAAACTTGTGCAATAAGCAAATCAGCCATACGGCAGCTCTCTGCTGGCAGGTAATCAAGGACAGAAGACCATGTTTGGATTGGAGCCACCGAAAGCAGAAGGTCTCAATGTCGACTTGCCAAAGGAGAGTTGCCCTCTTAATCTCTCTGATTGATACGTACCCCTTAAATGGTATTTAAACAGTGCTTGAACAGATGCATATATCTGTTCTACTGTTGCATTTTTTTGTGTGTAATGAAAAATAATTACTTTAATCAGATATCAGTTTTCACAAATAATGGTTTCATTTAGACACATAATAAAGTTAACTTTTAGCTCCCACAATAGATTAATCAATAGTCAATCAAACACGCTGTAATTTTACATGGCCTCAATATTCAGTTAGGGTGATTAGCTGGGCAAAGGAGCACTTTAGAGAATTACTTTGCAGTTCTCTTTATCTTTCTTTTTGAAATGGAATTAAGACTTTGTAGAATGTAAGATACAGCTACAAACCTCCTTTCCACCAAACGATCTATATATATAACAACTAAAGAAGCCCATATGATTTGTTAGGTGATACCAAGAGACTTAAAAAACACGAGTAGCTGACTTTTTAGGGCTACTTGAGAATTCTTAATTATAGACCTCGCACGCCTGCGTCCCGCTTACGGTATAACTTTTTGTCACAATTTTTATATTTCTAAGTTCTACCCTTAATGGTCAACTATGATGGAACTCTATTTTTAGGTTAAATTGTATCATGGATCCCTATAATTTCAATTCTTTTTAATATAAGAACATATTTGTAGTTTTAAAATTTGGAATTGTATTCCTATAGTTTAACATAAATTTAAATTAATTATCATAGTTGAACATAAATTTTAAATTTTTTGTCATTAAAATTAATATACACTTAGTACACATTACATATCCAATATAATAAGAATAGAATTTTAAATATATTTTCATAAATTCTAAATTTTGATTAAATAAAATTTCAACAACACTTAATGAGACTTGAGATATAAATTGGGTCATAAAGTAATCTAAATAATTATTTAGTAGTTGAAATAAATAATATTTCAAACATTTAAAATAAATATTAATAATAATTCATTTATTTCTAAAATAATTATTATTAAATTTTTAGTTCAAGAAATGACACATCAAAATATTTAAAAATAAATTATTTATTTATTTTTATAATAATTAATAAAATAGTTTAGTAAGTCAAAACATTAAAATCATATATTTTGAATTTAAAATATTCAAATAAGAGAATGAATGAAGCTGTTTTAGTAATTATTTTGAAAAAATATTTATTTGTTTATGATGTTTTAAGTTTTTAAATTATTTTTGTAATTATTATGATCAAATAAATAGTTTAATGCTTACTAGTTTTAGTAATTTTAGTAATTATCTTAAAAATAAAGAGAAAGGGAATTTATTTATTTTTTTCATAGTAGTTGTTAAAATCTTTTAACAAGTTACAATATTAGAAACAAATAAAGAATGTGTGATTATAAAAATTTTGAGTATAAATATATTATTGATTTACAATTTAATCAAAGAAGACTAGAACAACGGTTTTAGTGTACCATTAAATAAAATACTCTATGATGCATTGAATTTACAAAAACTAAGTTTATAAGCATATGTAATTCACATAAATTAAGTACAATAACTAAACAAAAGTTATATTTTTTGTTATTAAAGTTGAGATTCACTTAATACATGTTAGGTATTTGGCGTAATGAAAATAAATTTTTTTATATATACTATAATAAATTCGGAAAAGGAAAAAGTAAAAAAGAAAAAGAAATGAAATAAGTGATAAAGATTCAATTAGAAACTATTTTAAATTACACAGACCCAATTTCAAATTTTAATAAACCTACTCAGCAAATTATTTGTCATGTCACTAAGAATTAACGGAATCCTGATGACAAAAATCCAATTAAAAATGATTTTAAATTATAGGATCTAAACCTAAATTTAAAACTATAAATACTTATTTAAAAAAAAGAAATTATAGGGACTCAAAGTGTAATTTATCCTTATCTTTAATATTACATATTCTTCTGAACTCTGTCTTACTGTTGGAAAGTCCAGGCATTTAATTAGCTAATATTACCATGTATACCATTCCCAAGTTTCCTTCTATAATTACTATATTCAAATGAAAATTTAATTACTTAAAGGTACAGTGTGCGCATGCAATAACTAATAAGGATATTTAAATGAAAATTACTTCAAGTTACATTCTGCGTATGCAATAACTAATAAGGAAGAGATTAACTCATTATTTGCGCAGTAATATTTCTTTCATAAATATGGCACATAACTTGTACAATTTTTGAAACCAAGTTTGACTCCATTTGTCGGTAGATTAGCAATTCTCTTGAATTTTGTTGTAAATGATGAGGGGAGATTCAAACTATGATCTTCTCTTTAGGAATTATGTTATTATTATTATTAAAACTATGCAAGAATATAGTAGGGCGCTGTAAACAAAGTGGTTTAAAATTTTCAGACCCTTTGAAAACTAAAATTTTCATAACCAATATAGTAGGAAGAGAAACGATAAATATAAATGGGTGAAACGCAACAAACCCGTTTGAACTTAAGGTTATGTACAAAAAATCACCTAATTTTTGAAAATGTATAAATCATCTTTTAAATTTTATGTACGGTGCAAATAACCCCTCCTTTCATATACAGTGTAAACTCCATCAACTAAAGGCACACTCTTAAATACAAGACAAAAGTTATTATCATCTCATTGCAGCAAGCAATTCAATTCAATTTGTCTCTCATGCAAAGATAATTCATCTTCTTCCCACTCTCACCAATCCATCAATTTTGCACAAAAATCCTAATGTAAATACTGTTAACAGTACTTACATAAAAATTAGAACATTAATATATAATTGTAAAATAAAATTCTTACTTATATTGGTCATAATCAAGTAAATAATTAGCACATAGATTATGTCTTCCCCCAACACCAAATGAAACAGTGTAAGTTATTACAAAGAGAACTTTTCTGATAGTTTCAGAGAGAATCACAATGTAAAGTGACCAGAGGGACCTAACCCTAGTTGAATAGAAAACTTCATTACACTCACCCATCAAGAGTCCAATAGGTATTGGATCTATGCTTTTCTGCAAAACACATTAGCCCAATAGACATCTTTTATCCACAAATAAAAGATCATATAATTGAACATTATACAAACTAGTTCATTACCAAATTCAACTCATTTTGTAAAACAAATAAGAAATCAATTAATGGCAGTCTAATCGAAAAATATTTCAGCATTTTCCCACTTGGATAACACTAATTGTAATTAATAGACTTTTATAAACCATTTTATTTATTTTTTTAAAAAATAACTTTGAGGCTAAGGACTAGTTTTAAATACATGTGGTCATAATTTAATAAAAAAAAACACCACCTTAAAGAATACGCTTGAAAATTTGACTTAATCTTATGTAACCAATAATATTGGATCATGGTAACAGTTGCTTTTTTTTACTATTGCATGACCTTTCATGGTAACAAAATGCCATAAGCTACATGAACTTCATCACTAATGTGATAGTATAGCATGAAAGATCACATCAACATTGTGATAAAATCATGTTCATCTTTCATGTTAGTCCTTGGTGATTTCTCAACAAACAAATGAACTCAGTATAGCATGAGAAATCAACTAGCAATTTGTAAAGGCACAACATCTCATAAATCCCAATATGGTGTCTAACATCCACTCAAACTTGGGAACTAATGATTGACACCAAGTCTTAGTCCTCATAAAATAAAGTAATAATTTTGATACATTGTAATCAGATAATGCATCATCAATAAGGTAAATATAACTTACATTCCAATAACATAGTCAATGTACCAATATTAACGAGTGTAAACATATGTCAAGATATAACAAAAGAGAACATATATGTGAATCAAAATTATATAAAAGCAAGTAATACATAAGCAAAAGACTCTTACTAAACAAAGATATAAAAAAAATCCACAATCCCTATGTTCTCAACATGTTTCTAAAAAATTACAAGCCTAAATCCTTTAGTTAAGGGATAAGCCAATATGGCATTTGTCTAAATGTGCTCTACCATTATGTCCCCTTTCTTCATAGGATCTCTGACTGTGAGGTATTTCATCTCCGATTGGTAGGACCCAAGGAACTCTTATTGTTTTTGGTGAAGAATATCAGGTCACTATTATCATAATAAAGCTTCAGTGGTCTAGTAGCAAAGTCAACAACTTGGAGTCCTAAAATGAAGTTTCCATAGCAAGCAACAAACTTTGCTTGCATAGCAGAACAAGCCATTAAGGTTTACTTGACACTTTTTCAAGATATAACTCTAGCCATCATGAAGATGTAACTTGAAGTAGATTTCATATTTTTAGAGAGCATCTAGCAAAATCTAAGTCTATGCATCCAATTATTTCCAGGTTATCAACTTTCCCCCGTAGACGAGCATGTAATCCTTAGTCTTTTGCAAGTACCTCATCACTTTCTTAGCAACATGCTAATAATCTCTTCTAAGGTTAGACAAATATTTGCTAAGAACATCAACCACATAAGCTAAATCTAGTCTGGGACAAACTTGAGCATACATCAAACTTCTTATTTCATTTGCATAAAGTACATTTTGCAATGACTGTTTCTCTATTTTATTTGCCAAGCACTACTTATTACTGAACTTATCACCTTTGACGACTAGAACATCCCCAGGTTTATAATTCTACACTTCGAGTCTTCCAAGAATTCTATTAATGTACACTCTTTGAGGCAAACCCAATAAGTTACAAGTTCTATCTTTGTGAATTTGTATCCCCAAAATAAAAGATGTCTGACTAAGATCCTTAATGTTAAAAGTTCTAGACAACATTTGTTTGGATTATGTAGCAGTTCCAAGCTATTGCTAGCTAACAAAATATTATCAACATATAGCATAAGGAAAATAAAATGATTTCACTGACCTTGAGATAAATATATTGATTAACTTTATTTTCAATGAAACCCACATATGTAACTAACTTATCAAACTTCAAATATCACTATCGAGATGCCTGTTTTAAACTATATATTGATTTTTACAATTTGCACACCGTGTTTTCATTCCTACTGGCTTGAAAAATTTCAAGTTGTTTCATATAGATTTCTTTTAGGAGTTCAATATCAAGAAAAGTTGTTTTACACTACAAGAATTTCAGGTTTTTCCAACGGACAGAATCCGTTGGAATTTCACAAAAATCCGTTGGAATTTGGCATTCCAACGGATTTAGGTCCGTTGGAAAAACGCTCGTTAGAATGCCAATTCCAATGGAAAATGTCCATTGGAATATCAATTTATAAAATTTCTCCAACGAGCAATTTCAATAGAAATTCCAACGGATCAAATTCCGTTGAAATTTTATTCCAACGGAATAATTTTCGTTGGAATTTTTGTTAGAATTTTAATTTTGTAATTTATTATTATTTTATATAAACTCCAATATTTGACATAAAATAAAATTAAATTTGAAATATATTTTTGCACCTCTTCTTATGAAATAAAGAATTTTATTTATATTATAAATATAAATAAGGTAGAAATTTCTCAATATACATGACAACAATCCGATGCTAATTAGCTCACAATATCTACAAATTCAAGACTTATAGAAATATGCTTTATACTAATTCTCTTTTACAAAAA
>JANHAO010024343.1:0-11651 GCA_026873985.1 Saraca asoca
TATATTATAATTATTATTTTTTCATATGAAAATAAGTACTCATAATATTAAATAACAGGGCATAACAAATAATAAGCTGGAAATCAAGCTTGACACACATATTGAAATAGGGAATGCATGTCCGAACTTTTTAAAATTATGGACACAGTCCCGGAATCGAGCTTAACACGCGTGTCAAAATAGGGAATAGGTGTTTGAACTTTTTAAAATTACGGACACGGCCCCGACATGTTTCGTGTCAGTGTTGATAAGTATCCAATATCGACACATGAACACGACTGTTATATGAAGTGTCGGTGCATCGCAGGCCCCAACTATAATACATGGAGTCGTGCTATGCTCATGAATTTAAATGCCAAGAGTAAGGTTGGTTTTATTGACAGATCGATTCTGAAGCCATCATCTACAGATCCTTTTGCTGGCATTTGGTCCCACTACAATAGTATGGTTACATCATGGATTCTCAATGCCATGTCAAAGGAAATAGCACATAGTCTGCTCTAATTGGATAGTGCACAAGTTATTTGGTCTGATTTATATGATTGATTCTGACCAAGTAATGCTCCACGGATTTTCCAAATTAAACAGTAGCTTCACGGACAAGCTCAAGGATCTCTCAATCTCAATAGTTATTATACACGGTTGAAAATTCTCTAAGACAAACTCAAACATTTTCAGCCTGTTCCTGATTGTTCTTGCGGCGATGTGAAGGCTTGGATAGAATTCTAAGAGCAAGAATATTTGATGCAGATTTTGATAGGCCTAAATGAATCATATCATGCAATACGAGGTCAGATCTTGATGCTTGATCCCTTACCTCCAGTAGCTAAGGCCTTCAATTTAGTTATTCAAGAAGAACGACAACCAGCTATTGTACCTTGACCTTGATTAGCACTAGCTAAATCGATGGCATTTCACATATTTGTAGCTCCTCCTTCTGTTGTTGTAGTTTCAGCTTAGGGCAAGTCCAAGCGTGATCAACCATAGTGTTCTCATTATGGACTTGTGGGACATATAGTAGATCGATGCTACAAAGTCCATGGATATCCACTAAGTTATAAGCCAAAGTCAAAATCTCAATCTAATTCCTCAATGGCAGTGAGCTCAACAACAGCAAGCTCTAATCCCTCAATGGCAACGAGCTCTTATCCTTCAATGGCAGCAAGCTCAATAGTAGTGAGCTCTAATTCCTTAATGGCAGCAAGATCAATAGCAGCAAGCTCAAATTCCCCTTCTACAGCCTCAAGCTTCGCTTTGCCATAGAACACTTTGCCAATCTCTTTGTCGAATGATCAAGTACAATAACTCATTGCCTACCTCAACTTGTAGCTAACTTATAATACCACTCCTAAGATTCGATCTGCTCTAACCCTTCAATCTCGAATGTTTATGGTAATTCCTTTTTTGCTCTTTCATTTTCTCACCATTTTATTCCTCCTGATGCTTGGGTGATTGATACATGTGCTACACACCACGTCTATTGTAATTTATCTTTTTTCTCACACTTCTGTTTAGTTCACAACACTTCTGTTACTTTACCTAATGGTGAAACTATTAGTATTGATAAAATAGGATCTATGGCATTATCTGATACTTTAATTCTGCATAATATGCTTTTTGTTCCTTAATTTGGTTTTAATCTTCTTAGTCTTAGCTCTCTCACACTTAGTCACAATTGTCATGTTGATTTCTTTTCTGATTCATGTGTGATTCAGGATCTCACTCAGGACTTGATGATTGGGATGGGTAGGAGAAAGATGAATTTATATTTTCTAGACTTAGGCACTGCTGCTTATAATTTGTTTCTTTCAAACACTGAAATGACAAAAAGTGATACATGGCATTTTAGACTTGGCCACCTATCTCATGTAAAAATTCAACTCATTCATAATGAACTACAACTTTCTAATCCTTTATCTCATTTATCTTCACATTGCAAAGTTTGCCATTTAGCCAAATAGAAACGTCTGCCTTTCATTTTTTATAATAACATGTCTGCCAATATCTTTGATTTAATTCACATGGATATCTAGGGTCCTTTTTATGTTAATACAACAGCTAGTCACAAGTATTTTCTCACTCTTGTTGGTGATTGTTCGTGAACTCTTGGGTTTATTTACTTCAAAATAAATAAGATGTTCTTACCATATTCCTAGAATTTTTTACTTTGATTTTCAATCGATACAACGTTACAATTAAATCTGTTCAATCAGACAATGCTCCAGAATTGGCTTTTCATGATTTTTTTTTCTATCTAAAGGCATTATTCCTTTCCACTCTTGTACTGCAACACCCGAACAAAATTTGGTTGTCAAACGCAAACATCAACATATACTTAATGTAGCTTGTACTCTATTTTTTTCAGTCTTCTATTCCTCTTTGTTATGGAGGGAATTGTGTCATAATAGAAATCTACTTAATTAATCATACATCCTCACCTTTATTGTTTAACAAAAGTCCTTTTGAGTTAATGCACAACAAAAAACCCACTTATGCACATCTTCACACTTTTAGCTATCTATGTTATGCTTCCACACTTCTTAGTCAATGCACCAAATTCACTCCCTGAGCTCGTGCATCTGTTTTTCTTGGTTATCCTATGAGTTATAAAGGGTATAAATTACTTGATCTCAAAAGTAACAAAATATTCATCTTTAGGCATGTTCAGTTTCATGAAACTATTTTTCCTTTTGTTAATTCAAATATTACTCATGATTCATTTAATATTTTTGATGATCATGTTTTGCCATGACCTATTCCATCTTCTTCCAAGCCTTCTACTCATTCTTCAATCCCACCTTCTATACCTGGTATTAGACCTAATCCTATATCACCTGATCATCCAGTCACTTGTCTAAAGCATATTTCTAAAGCCCCTGCATACTTATCAGACTATCATTGCTATTTGGCAGCCAATCAATCTAATCCCTCAACAACTTCCTATGTTTATCCCATATCTTCTTTCCTTAGCTAGCAAAAATTCTCCCCTACTCATTATAACTCTACCTTAGTCATTACTACTTAATCTGAACCTCATAGTTTTGCCCAAGCAATTGAATCTCTGGAGTGGTGTCATGCTATAAATATTGAACTGGCAGCTTTGGAAAGCAACGAGACCTAGTCTATTGTTTCCCTTCCTCTTGGGAAGCGTCTGGTTGGCTATAAACGGGTATATAAAATTAAATTTCAAGCTGATGGAATAGTGGAGTGCCATAAAGCTTGACTTGTTACTAAGGGATATACACAATAAGAAGGTATTGACTTCTTAGATACATTTTCTCCAGTTGCAAAGCTTGTAACTGTTAAAGTTTTACTTTCCCTGACTACTATCAATAGCTAGTTCCTTTCTCGACTTGATGTCACTAATGCTTTTCTTCATGGTGACCTTGTTGAAGAAGTTTATATGACAATTCCTCTTGGTTATACCCATCAGAAGGGGAGCATCTTCCTCCTAATGCTGTCTATAGGTTACACAAGTCTATTTATGGCCTTAAACAAGCATCCTATTAATGGTTTCACAAATTCTCAAATGTCCTTATCATAGAAGGTTTTAAACAATCAGCTAGTGATCATTCTCTCTTTACCAAACAGCATGGCAACTTTTCTTTGGCTTTCTTGGTATATGTTAATGATATTATCATTCCAAGTAATGATCACACTAGTGTGGATAATTTAAAATTAATTCTTAATTCTAAGTTCAAGATGAAAGATTTGGGATCTCTAAAATATTTCTTGGGTCTAGAAATTGCAAGATCAGTAGCAGAGATCTCCATTTGCCAATGAAAATATGCTTTAGAGTTTTGTCTGAAACCAGCTATCAGAGTTGCAAACCAGTTCCTATTCCAATGGAACCTAATCTGAAACTTTCTCAAGAAGATGGTGATTTAATTTTGAATCCTACAAGCTATAGATGATTAATTGGCAAGCTTCTATATCTCACGATTACTCGGCCTGATATCACATATTCAGTAAATAGACTTAGTCAAATTCTAGTAGCTCCATGAGCTCTACATCTAGTTGCAACACTTCGTGTCTTGCAGTATATCAAAGGTACTCTAGGTCAAGGAATCTTCTTTCCATTAGATTCAACAATACAACTAAAGACTTTCATAGATTCAAATTGGGTAACATGTCTTGACATACGTCGGTCTGTTTCTGGCTTTTGTGTATTTTTTGGTTTTTCTCTAGTTTCTTGGAAATCAAAGAAGCAACAGATTGTATCTTGATCATCAGCTGAAGCTGAATATAGAATTGTGGCCAACACTACTTGTGAGCTCATTTGGTTATTATCTTTAATCAAAGATTTAGGAGTCTTTCATCCTAGCCCGGTTCTACTATTTTGTGACAATCAAGCTGCTCTACATATTATTGCTAATCCTGTTTATCACAAATGAACCAAACATATTGAAATTGATTGCCACATTGTTTGGAGAAAATACAAGCAGGCATGCTCAAAACCCTACATGTTAGATATCTTCGCCAAAGCTCTTCATTCCACTCAGGTTCATGTTATTCTAAGTAAGATGGGCATTCATAATCTATATGCTCTATCTTTAGGGGGAATCTTAGCATTTTTGGTGTATTAGTATAGTGTAACAAATTTTTTTTTCTTTTCATGCTTTTTGTTGTGCTAATCTACTTTCTATTTTAGGCATAGTTTCTTTTTGTTTTGCTCAGCTATATTTCACATTTTTAGCATGAAAGCAAAGTCCTCTACTATATAAGCCTTTGTAATCCATTCAGATAATGAAAAAGTAGCATATTCGGAATGTGTCAATTTTCCATTCTTAATAACCTTTGCTTGCTGAGGGAGATGATCCGAAGCAGAGTTGAAGCATGACGAAGCTTTTGAAGTCAATTGAAGAATCAAACAGACAATAAGAAGAAGTCGGCAAGTTATGTTGAAGGAAGGTGTGAAAAAGCAGCAGATGAACTTGAAGGAAAAGACAACGGGCATGAAGAAATAGCAAGCAGAGGGTGAAGAAGCAGCAAGCAGAGGTTTCACAAGCAAAACATGTTTTGCATTTTTTACTTCTTTTCATGCGTCCAAGTGTAGAAAAATTTTTGCATTAGCCCATTTCCATTTTTTTACTCATTTTCTTTTCTTCCTTTTTTTCTCTCCTTTATCAATCAATAGCAAACTTCTCTTTCCATTCTTTTTTTCTTCTAAAGATTTCTTTCTTTCCAAATTCTTTCCAACCAATCAGAGCATTAATGTGCAAGTAAATCCCAAAAAGCTGGGTAGATACGGAAGTCTAGCCCACATAATAATTTAATCAAAACAAGGAAGGTAAGTCTAGCTCATAATTGAATCAAAATAAAGAAGTTTCGTACATTTGCAAATTTAAATAAACAGCATTGCCAAACAAACCACACTCATGTTATCTGTGTAGGACCCACTATTTTGAATAAATTATGGTGACATTTTCCTAAAACAAAACAACATTTATCTTCTAACCTCCTCATACCTCTTCAAACTTGAAAGTGGTAATCACTAGTAATTAATGATAATAAAAAAATTAAAAAAATTTCAAATTGGTCTAAATTTAATCAAAATTTCCCTCCAACGCCACCACTGCGGTGGTGATCCCCTTCACCTAATCTCACGACCAATATAGTTGCCACAATTTTCATACCTATATATACAACTCAGCCCCACCAACACCTCCACGATCGCCGCCTCCGCCTTCTCAATATCAGAATAATGCAACGTCTGTAATAACAGCACCCTTGGCTTCATATCAAACTTTTGCTTCTCAAAATGCCTTTCCGTGTGCCACCTCACTGTGTCATGGGCCACCGGCGATAACCACTTCATCAGCTCCTCCACCGCCTGCCGCCACCCCCTCGCCAGCGACTGCCCGTCCTCTAACTCCTCCTTCAACTCTTTCTTCCAATGGCTTTTCAACTTCATTTTCATCTTCATCTTTAGACTTGCCGGTAACATCTGGTACAGTGCTTCACGCGCGTCCTCTCCAATCGTTGCCGGCCCGTGCAAATTCTGCTCTGCGAATATGATCACGTTCGCATACCTCAGTGCAAGCCCAGAACCTCCCACCGTGGACGGCGACGCCATTCTCAAAACTCTGTTATTCTTCGGTGTATGACAGACATCACCACAGCAGCTGTGTTGGCCGGAACAACCCATTCCGCCGTCGTTGGAAATTGAACGGCGGTCTGAGAACAGGATCATACCCGTTTTGGTAGTTATCGAAATCGGATCACACTTAGTTTCGCGGTTTTGCAGAGCCAGAGATTTCTCCTTCTCATTCAAGAGACAATAATTGGTTCGCGAAGATTTTCCCTGCTCGAAACTTGGTCGCAAATATACAGAATGAATGTCATTCTTCGTCGAAAAAAATGGCAGACCGGAAATGTATGGTTGGAATATGGAATATATTCGAGCAAAAATGATGCAGACAATTCGAGCCATCAGTCCGACGGTTTTGTCGAATGTCTGGTTCCAGAGAGAAACCGCCCTGTAATGATGAACTTGTTTCCTTTGAAACGCTAACTTGTCGTTGAAGTAATCTATGTTTGGTTTTCCAAAGTTTTTCAAACGTTGTACTTGTACCTTCTTCTCCGAAGCCTCCATCTCCGCCACAGCTTCCATGGCAGCGTGTAAGTTTTTAGTCGCCGTCACCAACTTCTCCATTTTCTCGATTTTTTTCTGAGTGTTTCTCGTGCCGAATTCGAGTTTCCTAAGGTCAATTATTCCGAGTTTCAAATCTTCATAGACAAGGTCGAATCTATTGAGTCCAAAATCGGAGCATTTGTGGCCCAAACGTGAGATAGTGCTAGCGGCGGCATCAAGTTCTTCTAAGTTTTCGATGCAGGCAAGGCTGAGGAGGAAGGATTCTTGTTTAGAATTCAGATAAGTGACGCCTTTGGACTTGACGATTTCGCGACGGAGCTTCAAGACTTCTTCATCAGAGAGGGATTTGTAGATGGAAATTAGGTGGCACATTGTTTTTGCGGCCTCAAAGGAGAGGATTCCGAGGGTGGCCTGATGTGTTTTGTGGTGAAAGAAGAGGTGGTGTCGGGTGGCGGCCTTGGCACACCGAACGAAGCCGGCTGCAACCATGGCCCCGCTATGCCTATAGGTGAGTTTCAGCTTGTTTGTTGATGAAAATGAGACTAGTTTTGTGTGTTTTAATTTTGTGCTTGCTATGTTTTGTGTGGAGGAGTCTGTCTTGGGTTTGAGGGGTATATAAAGTGTGGCGGAGAATATTAATAGGGATTTGGAATTGACATCTTGTTAGAAGATTATATTCTCTGTGAGGACGCGCTTAGACCATACAAATTCAAACAAAGAAAAAGAAGCGAAATCACTTAATCACATATTAAAGAAAAATAATTTAAGAAGATAGAGGAGGAAGATTGTTGTGCTTATATAATTATAATTATGATTATGTTATAATTAATAAAATTATAAAAAATATATAATTATTATAATGTAAAATTATGAATAATAATTTTAAACTATTCTTATGGAATTATTTTCTTCTATTCTTTAAATCAGATTCTTTCCCTAGCCCCTAAGATAATTTTTGACCATTTTTCCTATTATTATCTTAAGCAGGAAGAGAGGTGGAAACTGCAAAACCTTTATTTTACCCTTAATTCCGGCGGAACAAAAATAATATTCTATAAGTGGATTGAACCATCATAAAGAGATTTTTAGGCACTTGCAAGTTATTACGGTAAAAAATATTCTTAGTAGGAGATAAATATAACTTTTTTTCTGGGTCACTGTACGGAGGTCAAAATTTATTGTAAATAAAAAATAAGAAAAATAAAAAAAAAATCCCTTTAATTTTGGGGGGTTGGATTCTTCCATTTGACTTTAGAAACTTGAAATCAAAGTTTGAAATTATATAAAATCTTATCATTAGTACACATAATTTATTTAATTAATCATTTTATTAAATTATGTAATTTTTTGATAAACTTTTTGAATAAAAATCACAATATTATTATGTATTAATTTACTAAATAATTTTTTGCATATAATTTTGAACTTGTTTTATATATTTAATTAAAATTTTATATATTTAATTGAATTTGTATTAATTATACTATATAAAAATAATGTACGAAAAAAAATGATATAGTAAATCACTATATAATAATACTATAATTTTTATTTGAGAAGTTCATGAGAAGGCTATGTAATTTAATTTAAAAAATATTGAAATAAAAGATAAAAGTTAATTATAAGATTTTATATAATTTAAAATTTTGAACTTACGTTTCTAAAATTAGTGGGGCAAAATTTAAAGAAATTTTTTACATTTTTTTCCTAAAAAATATTATGTATTTTAAAAATAATTAATTAATTAATGATTTGTACAATATCTCCTTCCCACATCAACTAATAATACTAATGTTGCTATTTTTTTTCATATACATTGCAATAACTAATAAGGTTGTATAATAAGAAAGAGAACAACCTGATTATAACAGTCATTCTTCGGTTACTATTCGAAACAATATATACTAATATGTTTTATAAAAAGTATAAAATGTTTTCACCTTTCTTATAAATTATTTTTAATGGTTTCATAAAAAAATTTCGTATAGCAAATTTTGTTGATGAGGTTGCGAATCATTTTATATTTGTCACACAGAAAGTTCATATAAAGTTATTGTTTTTCTAATAAGAAATTGGAAAATTACGTATAAATTTTTTTCTGAAAATTATATTTTTTTTCTTTAAAATATACTTGCCAGAGTAACGTATTTAAGTAAAACTCTTATAATAGTGTAAATAATTGAAGTTAGATCAAACTCATGCATACGTCTTCAGTTTCCTTGACTGTTGACCTTTATGATATTAGAAGAATAATATTAGAAACTGAATGAACCAATTCAGTTCACATTGGCAGACAAAGTCATGATTTCTATCAGATATGATCTTTCATATGAAAATATACAAAAAAAATACATTGATTAATAGTTCAAAAAAGTTTATTAGTAAATTAATTAGTATAATTTTGTGAACACTATTTTTTGCACGCAGAACAGATGAATTCACTAAAAAACTTTGATATATTAATTTTTATTTATAAAATTTTAAATTAATCTTTTTAAAAATTTAAAAATTATATAGATTTTATAAAATTTTAATATTTAGTCTCCTACGCTGAGTAGCCTCTTAAAATATTCTCTCTGTGTGTCAATAACCAGTTCATTTGCGCGTTCTGGAGTCTTATCAAACTTAATATTAAATTAATCCAATGGAATAAACCTATCCATACGCAATTTGTGTGATAGCTTTGTTATTGCGTCCATATATAATCATAGCTAGTTCATTTACGTGACAAACTGACAAATATATTAAGAGTCTAATCAAACTTATATCTTAATCTAAAGGAATGTAACTATCTATAAACAATTTGTTTAAACAAGTAATGTTACTTACGCAACCATATATAATATTCGGTATAAAATTTTGGATAATTCAAACATATGATCAGACACAATGTGTAGAGTTTATATGAACATAATATTTTTGTGCTTACAGGTGGGAGTAACGTACAAGAGTCAATTAATTAGGTGTATCAAGCAATATTCTAGAAATGATACGTACAACAATTTTTATGTTTACACAAATGATAAAATTTGAGTCAAATTAACTCCACCTAATTTATGTAAGTAAGATCAATTAAACTTTGTTTATATATTATTTATATGGTTATAAAAATTCATAAACATTGATTGTGAAAATAATATTTTTCTAAATAATATGCTTTTAAAAAAAAGATGCATAATTAAAATTATATATCTTAATCATCTAAATAACTTTATGCCTAATATTCTATTTTTTTTTATTGTCATATTATAATGTAATTGTCAATCAAGTGACTTGAATAAATGTCCCAAGACAGAGGAAGCAAGCTATTGTTTTCGCGTACTACAGAATGGGAACACAAGAAAGAAAAAGCTAATTAGAGATAGCAAATGTCCTAATAAGTGACTTGATTTAATTAATCAATTTGCGCTTTGTACGTAATTATGAGACTAATTAACACGTTGTCTTCTCCCATACGAGTTTGTCACATCCCTGGTTGCAGAGAATGATTTAAGTCAAATATGGTGTGGACTTGTGGCCTGTCAATGTAGCGTCACGGACTGAATTCATCAAGTCAAGATAGAAATTTGAAATTCTTGCATTCAACTTATGGACTTAAAGTGTTCACATTGATGACATATTGCACTATACATGACCGCTTCTTGAGTAACCACAAGTGTAAGACGTATAAAAATGAGAGACGTGGTTCTCTAAATTTTTTAAAGAAAGTTCTAAGATCCTTGTAAAATTTACGTAAAATAATTAAAAAAAATTGAATTTTATATTTGATTCACTATCATTATGAAACGTTTTGTATTATTAATGAATAGAAAAACATCACATTATTAAAAAAAAGAAAAATAATTCAAAGTTTTTATCACCAAAAAAATTTTAATTTTAGATTTGATTTACTCTCAGTATAAAACATTTGGTATTATTAATGAATAGAAAAACATCACATTATTAAAAAAAAGAAAAATAATTCAAAGTTTTTATCACCAAAAAATTTTTAATATTTTTTTAATGATGTAATAAATACATAAATAGATGATAATGTAAAACTGATTTACATTAACATTGTATTGAATTTAAATCCAAAATTTTTTGTTAAAAAAAAATAACTTTGACTACTAAATATACAAGTAAATAAGATTTCATCCTGTGCATTAGCTTTCCTGATATAATATTTGTATCCACACTTATGGGATAGGGTGGACAAATATAGCACAGACCTAACCCTAAATAAATAGAGTTTGCATTGAAAAGGTATATCCAAGGTTGGGTTTAGACAGAATTTTAGATCATGTTTCATAGATGAATCTGACTTGGACTTGCATTATATTTACATATTAAATATTTTATTCATATTATAATTTCTACATATATTGTATGATACACATATTAATTATTAAGGACTACTCATATTTTTTTTATTTTATACATATTGAATATAATATATATACATAAAGATAAACATATTTTATATGTTTATTGGTTTTAATTATATTATATATACTTAAAGTATTAAAATTGAGACTACATGAACAATGAAATTAAAGAAAAAAAAAAGTTAGGGCCGGACTTAAACTCCGTATATCATGTTAAATTTTATATAAAATCCAATTTGACCCTAATTTTGGACAAGAAAAATATTACTCACACACTTCAACTGATTCGCAATAGTCTTATTACTTGGGGGGATAGGGCAGACCCTAGCACACAATTGTGAAATTAGTAGAATGCATTAGTAACATCATTCTTGAGATGCTAATCTCAATTCTTAGAGTTAGGTGTGTGTCTATCTATTTATCTATAAACTCTATTTCATCATTATGTGAGAGTTAAGTATCCATTTATGCAATGAAGTTCAAATTAAGTTTTAGGTTCAATTTTGAGTCATATATAGTGCAAAATTTATTTTACAGTATTAATTAATAGTACAATGATGTATCATTTAATTTAATAAATAAAAGTGCGTAATAATTAATTTTTATTAATAATAAAGAAATTTTAATAATTTTTATGTTGTGTCAATATATAAGTAAGCAATAGTGTAATATTTCTTTATATTGTCATT
>JANHAO010024344.1:0-11658 GCA_026873985.1 Saraca asoca
AGTAAGTAAATAAATATATGATGTTATAAAATATAATTTAATTAAATTTTAGATAATTTTATTCTTATTTTGAATATTTTAATTATATTAATATACTTTGGCATCAAAATAAATATAAATTAATTTACTCTATATATTATCTAATTGTACTTACATGTCTTTTTCTATCATTTTACATTTATAAGCTATTTTAATAACTAATTTTATCAAACACTTTTAATACAATAAATTAACTTATTAGTTTTTAACTTTCAGCTAGCAACAAGTACAACAATTAACAACTAATTTATCAGCTATCAGCTAACTTTTCGGTCACTTACGTCAAACAGACTCATAATTCTTTACCTATATATAAATTATTTAATACGAATGAAAGAGAAGATATTTTGAATTAGAAGAAGACTAAGAAAATTCAAAAGTTTTATCTATTATTTAAATTAAAATGGAAAAGAAAAACAAATAAAAAATAAAAGTTCTTCACACTCTCTCAGGTGGCAAGTGGAAGATACTTGCTACATAGTGACATTTGGTTAAGAATAAGTGTGACAATTATTATAATATTAGGAAGATTCCTAAATCTAATTCAAAATATATAATTAGTTAATTCAAATTCAAATATATAAGAAAATACAACTAATAACTAAAAGTTGTTGTGGGTATTTTTGGAATCGCATAAATAGACTGATAAAAGCCCAATGGACAGACTCAGCTAATAAGGGTCCAGTTCACCCAGGATTGAGGTCGTTGGACCAAGACATCAAGTCGCTAAATATGAACTAAGGTCGCTAGTTAACACGGGTCAAAGCAGGCACCCCAGGTCATTGAGAACAAGGTTTAGCTTGCTGATCAAAACACACATCCACAACCAACAATCCAAGGAAATCTGTTTAGTTTCCTACTTTAATGGGAGTCTATTATAGCTATCAACCCTTATCTGTTATGTAATCCTAATCAAGTCATGATACTTATCATTATAGATTTACATTCAAACTGTAACCCCCGACCATTATAAAAGGAGATGAAATCATTGTACATGACACAATCAATCATCAGATACAAAATACTCAGCAAAGAGTAATAAAAGCTGTGGACATAGGGGTTAAGCCAACTTTAGCCGAACCACAATAAAAACTTCTAGTGTCTCCCTATTCTTCCTTTCTCTCTTTCTCTTTTCACATTCAATCTGCAGTTCGGGGTTCTAAACTTGGGTTGACCAGATTCAACCGTCAATATTTTAGCGTTAGAAGGAGGGCCCTAAACTGCATTCCCCTTGACTTTTTGATGGCTAGAGGAAGAATCACCAGGAGTTCAGATGTTGCAGTTAACTAACCTGATGGTCATATAGAACAATAGAGGGATCCATTCCTTCTCGTGGCAAGCACTTTCGCCATCCCCATCACAGGTGTTGCCACTAACATGCCCCCAGCAGCCTCACACCAACCTGATATTATTGATGGAATACAAGCATGACATCAATGTCATGAGGCACTGGTAGAAAAATGGTAGGAGAATTAGCTGAAGCAGTTAGAGCATTAACTCAGGCACAAGCTCAGTGTTCATAAGAGCAGGTTGGGGGTGCTACGCAGAAGGAAGCTTTCTAACAAATATGGGAAAGAGCTCAAGAAGAGAAGCTAACCAGAAAAGTACTTTAGCACACCCATTTAGTTCACTCTACTAACTCATGGCCAAGGTTAGAGGTCCATCAAGCTCGTAAGGAGAATGAAGAAGATCATTAACAATGTGGGGTTCACATCGAGCTAAAGGCTCAAACAGGACCAATCAGAGACATTTCTTAGATCAAAGCTCGTCAGGTCATGAGCAAAGGAGGCACAGAACCTCAAATCGACACTCCCATGACAAAAAGAGGAGATGCCATCTTCCAATCGTCAATCTGAGGCTTACGACCATATGGTAGAGGAGCTGCTTCAGAGGATAGAGTGGTTGGAACAATGCCCTTGAGCTCAGGACCATCGAGATCATTATGAAGGGAAGACGTCGTTCACTGGGGAGATTGAGAAAGAGCCTCTCCCTCACTTGGCACCACATGCGACCTACTATTCGGCGTCGCATGTAACTTACTACTTGGCATCGTATGTGACCTACTATTCGACACCGCATATGACTAACTACTCAGCACCATATGCAACCTATTATTTGGCACTGCATACGACTAACTACTTGGCACTGCATGTGACCTACTATTCAGCATCGTATGCAACTAACTACTCGGTAGCATATGCAACCTATTATTCAGTATCGCATACAACCAACTACTCGGCATCGCATGTGACCTATTATTTGGCATCGTATATGACCTACTATTTGGCATTGCATGTGACCTACTATTCGGCACCGCATATGACCTACTACTTGGCATCGTATGCAACATACTATTCGACACCACAAATGACCAACTGCTTAGCACCGCATGCAACCTACTATTCGGCACCACATATGATCAACTACTTGACATCGCATGCAACCTATATTCAGCACCATATGTGACCTACTACTTGGCACTATATGCAACGTACTATTCGGCACCATATACGACCAACTACTTGGCACTACATGCGACTTACTATTCGGCACCATATGCAACCTATTATTTGGCACTACATGTAACCAATTACTCGGCATTATATGTGACTTACTATTCAACATCGCATATGACAGACTACTCGACACCATATGTGACCTACTATTTAGCACTGTATGTAACCAACTACTTAGCATCACATGCAACTTACTATTTAGTATCGTATATGACCTATTATTCGGCATTGTATGTGACCAACTACTTGGCACTACATGCAACCTACTATTCGGCATCGCATGTGACCTACTACTTGGCACTGTATGCAACCTACTATTCGACACCGTATATGACCAACTACTCAGCACTGTATACAACCTATTATTCAACACCGCATATGACCAACTTCTCAGCACCGTATACGACCTATTATTCACAATTGCATACGACTAATTACTCAGCATCATATGCAACCTACTATTTAGCACCAGATACGATCAACTACTCGACATCGCATGTGACTTACTATTTGGCACCGTATGTGACCTATTATTCAACAGTGTATACGATCAACTACTTGGCACTGTATGTGACCTACTATTTAACACTGCATGCGACCAACTATTCGGTATCGTATGTGACTTATTATTCGACACCACATATGACCAATCACTTGGCACTGCATGCAACCTACTATTCAGCACCACATGCAACTTACTATTCAGCACCATATGCGACCTACTATTTAGCATCGTATACGACTAACTACATGGCATCATATGCAACCTACTATTTAACACTGCATACGACCAACTACTCGGCACCGTATGTAACCTAGTATTTGGCACTGCATTCATGAAACTTACTTAGGCATTCATCTTAATAATGACAAAGTTATTGGTTTGCCAAAAGAGGTCGATTGGCCTACTGGACATGATCCATTTTAACTAATGTTCATTAAGTCATAGTTTGTAGGAACTCATTCATGACCTACATGATATCATTTGCAACCTACCAAACATACAACTTACTTGGATGAATAAAGCAAGAATAGAGCACGAATATTATGAAAAAGTCCATTGAAGATTCGCCTCAATGAGGAAAATTTGCATCTGAAAGTTCAAAAATTACATTTAAAGAATGCTACAAATTATGGCCTAGAAGGAAGATTGGCCCTTAAAAGCTGTGCTCTGGGCAGGAGGGTCCATATCTAAGGCAAGTAAGTCATCCACCGTTTAATCACCAGTAATTTCCACAACCTATGAGCCACTTTCTCTTCCAATCAAGTCCCAAGTAGGAGAAACTCCACCTACCAACTACGAACCCCTGTTAGGAGAAACAGCCTTCGCATCCTCCTCAAAGCCCTTAATGAAGTCGAGAACATTCCTATCGAAAAAGTAAAAATCCATCTCTGGATACTCCTCCCACAAGGTGAACAAGAAGCCAGTGATGGCCTTAGACACCACCTCTTCTTTAGCTCTTGCAATCAGTATGGCAGTCTCCACCTTAACTCATGCAACCTCCTCTTTTGCCAAAGCAACTTCATCCCTGGCCGCCTTATATCTTCTCCCGCCAGCCTCAACTCACTACACTATCGCATCCAGTTTACCCTTTACTCTTGTTAACTCATCAACTACTTTATTAAGGCTAGGTATGACAGCCTTGCAATTTGCCACTTCTCAAGATAAAGCTTGCTCGACCTTTTCCTTGGCAACTTTGGCTTCTTTAGCTCTTTCCCTCAGTTTTAGTGCCTTAGTAGTTGTGGTAGCCAGGTCACTCCCAAGCTTTTCCTTCCCCTCATCCTAAGCTCAAAGCACTTTCTTTAGCTTTATTATTGCCAGCAAGCCCTAAAAATCAAATAATCAAGTCAGAAGGACTCTACTTACTAGTAGAACATGATGAGCTACATAGCCCATCAATCTTTCCCCCAAGGATTCCTCTAACTCCAATACTTTAGCCCTATTGTAAGGCCTCTGAATCAATTCAACGTTTTCCTAAAGGAAGTCAAAGTGCTCCCTCTTCTTTGGGCTAAGACCAACAGGTCGCTCCTCATCCCACCTCAGGTACCACCTACTCTATAGCGATAACAACCCCATTCCCATTGTCTACTCTTTATTTTTTGGTAGGGGGAATAGATAGGGATGTAACCTCCTTGACTGCTTTGACCATCTTAGGATGTGAGGTGGGAGCCAGCATTTGTGAGGATGCTACTGCCATGGATGGAGAATATTGACTTATAGTGGCAATGGCTATAGCAGTAGCAGCAACCGGTGAAGTCGCAGCAGCAGCAATCTAAGTAGAGTGGGAAGTTTGTGGCATTCAGAGGTTACGTCTTAACATGTTTTCGTATTCTTCAAAATTTGCTGGACTAACCTCCTTAGTTTGGTGAGCTTTGATGTCTCTAGTAAGCTTGATGTTTAAAGTTGGAGTAAGCTTATGTGAACACAAGAGATCCTCGTCGAATTTGAGATCGTTCTTCAGATCGCCTATAGTAACAAACTAGCCCAGCACCTCAACCTCCTCAATCTTTAGCGTTGGTTTCTCTTTGTTAGCTCCGTTTGCAAAATGAAATAGAAAGTCAAAACTAGATAATAAAACATGAATTTATGCAAGCTCGCACGCCTTCAGCTCGCTTACTAGAAGTAAGGACGAAGCCAAAATTATGAAGATGACGTTGAGAAAGGGCATGAAACATAAAACCAATGGAATTTATAGTTCTCCTCATTAGACTTACCCTTAGCATCACCTTGTGGCAAGATCCTCTTGAAATCGGTCTAACGAGCTACCAAGTAGTAAATCCTATCACTCTGACTCATGCTTTTGATGCTAAACAGATAGCAAAAAACCCTGACTAAAGAAAGGGAGAGATTATTCCTAAGGTATAAGAGGGCGAGGGAGGTAAGCTGAGAATACAAATTCAGTGTGAGCTAAAAGGGGGAGAGTTTCAGTTCATTCAACAATTCTACAAAATAAGGATGGACCAGAAACCTAAACCCAGTAGTGAGATGGTGGGAGCTAATAGCAACAAATCCTGGAGGGGGATAAGCCACGTGGTCATCAGGGAAAGGTGCCATAATACGACAGCCCTTGGGAAGACGGTATGTTTTAACTATACCCCTAAGCACCTTAAGCTTAATGATCGAAGGGTGGTGCTTGAACACTGTGTGGTTTGGGGACCCCTTACTCTCAGTGATCTACTTGCCCTCAGTATGATCAGGACGAGCAGCAAACCTCTCTGCAACTTTGCCATTCCCAGAGGTCACTTCATCTATAAAATGCATCAACTCCCTACTTTGGGATGGAGAATTAGAATCGTGAGCACTTACTATCTGGTAACCTTGGCATTTATAACCTACCATCTACCTAAGAAGGAATGATCAGGTCACTAAAAGCAAACCACATCTAAAGACTAAAACCTAAGAAAGAAACATCCTATGCAGTAGGCCAGACATGCCATATATCACTACACATAAGACCCAAACCACCCGACACATAGTTTAACCAGTGAACCTATCAGACAGATAAAAGGCTAAAATCGATGATCTACGATCTCAAGACCTATAGGCATTTTATTAAATAAATGGCATACTAGTTTTTACAAGACAATGAAAAGTATGCAAATAAACACACTACAAAGCCAATTAGAAGGAAAAAATTTCCTAGCAACTAATGAGTGCACACTACTAAACCAAGCTACCGAATATCAGAAAACCACAAAACAAAGTATCTAGAAAAAATAGAAACTTAGAACTAAGGTCGTGATCAGAAAACTTATTGAATCAACGAAACAAGTCTTGAAAGAAGTATGACAAGCACGATCGATCTTCAGCAAACCAAACCCAAAGGTTGCTATTGTAAACCCGATGAAGCAAAAAGGGTGAAGAACAGCGATGACTAGATGAGAGCTTGAAAAGTAAGCAAGAAACTGAAGTACAAGTTTTCAAAAAAAAAAAAAACAAAAAGTGAGATGGAAAAAAAGGTTTTCCTTACCATATATAACTCGATCAGCCTCACCATTAGATCAGGAAACTGATCAACACCCTTGATCTAATGACCCAGTGGAAAGTAAGGCTTTGTCATTGTTGTACTGACGGCTATGAAAAAAATGCATGCATTAAATGTAGAAATGATGACATAGGTAAGGGCAGATGAAATGAAAGGACAAAAGTCCAAATGAAAGCATAGCATATGGCAGTTGATGGCTTTTACCAGCAAACTATAGCTCCCGGTCCATAAATCACACTGAGAGCTAGGGGCTAATATTGTGGGTATTTTTGGAATCGCATAAATGGGCTGGTAAAAGTCCAATGGATAGACTCAGCTAATAAGGGTCCAGCTCACTTAGTATTAAGGTCATTGGACTAGGACATCAAGTCGTTAAATATGAACTAAGGTCACTAGTCAACATGGATCAAAGCAGCCACCTCAAATCATTAAGAACAAGGCTCAGCTTGTAGATCAAAGCACACATCCATAACTAACAATCCAAGGAAACCCATTCAGTTTTCTACTTTAATGGAAGTTTGTTATAACTATCAACCCTTATTTATTATGTAATCTTAATTAAGTTATGATACTTATCGTTATAGATTTACATTCAAACTATAACCCCCCAACCATTATCAAAGGGAATGAAATCATTGTACATGACATAATCAATCATTAGATACAAAACACTCAGAAAGAGTAATAAAAGCCGTAGACATAGGGGTCATGCCAACTTTAGCCAAACTTCTAGTATTTCCTTGTTCTTCCTCTCTCTCTTTCTCTTTTCATATTCAATCTGCAGTTTTGGGTTCTAAACTTGGGTTGACCGGATTCAACCATCAACAGAAGTTAACTCCTTTAATAATTCTATGTCAATAATTAATCAACTAATAATTAAAAATATATACTAATCTCAATGCTCAAATAAGAAAACTGTCAAATAAACTCATAGACAAATTCAAGCCCAAAACTACATATATCAAAATAAAAAAAAATCAAATAAATTATGAAAAATGTAATAATTCAATAAAAGAATGGATAAAAATATAAAACAAAGCAATAAAACCAATTTAATTGGTTTAGATTTGTGAAAAATATCCTCAATATGAAAGAATTAAGTTAGGAAGCATGAGAAGGAAATGGGGAGGAGATTACACAGACAGACGATTATTAGGATATTTGAATTTTTTGATGAATTTTTCATTAGGAATCCATCGTACACTAAAATCTATTAGAAATCTTGTTGGAAGAAGCAAACAAAATTTTTTAAAATTTGTGCCCATTTTCCAACCAAATTTCCTACAAAATTTCTTATGAATTTCAGTGTATAATGGATTTCCAATGGATCTTTTAAATTTTTTCCGAAGGATTTTCAATGGATTTTTGTAGTCGATAACTAAAGACCCTTTCAAATTTTATTGCCCCTTCCAACATATTTTTGACAAGCGTTTCCTTTGGAAATAACAAATTCTGTTGTGGTGCAAAATGCTATTTTATAAATGCACTTCTTTCATGTGATATTGCCCAAATGAAGCATCACCAAGATAATGATTTCTAATGTGGATAACATCACCAAGATAATGATTTTTATTGTGAATAACATCATCAAAATTTCTGTTGTGCACAATAAAGTGCTATGTTTAAGTTCTTTTTTAGATAACATCACCAAGATTTCCATTATGGATAATTGGTGCAAAATATTTTTTTTATAAAAGTAATATCAATTCTCTCTTTAATTTTTATGAAATTATTTATTTTGTTTAGCTCATTCACACTTGAGATAGGACTATTAGTATTTCTACATATCTAAGCATAATATTTTCTTAGTGATTTCCTATACTACCTTTATTTAATTCATTTTTATTAAAAATCAAATTGTTCATCATTTTATTTATTTAATCATACTCCTAATTGTCTATATACGCTAACATGTTATATTTTTTTTTCTCTTTTTTGTAATCCAATTGGAACCAAAACTTTATACAAATACATAATAATCAAAATATAAAATATATTGCACAAACTCAATCTCTAAACATAATAATGAAAGGATCAAACTTAGTTATCATTGTTAGAATTGGGAGAAAAATAATAGTCAATAATTGAATCTTTTATTCATGTCACAAAGCATCTAAATTTGTAAAAAAAAAATAAACACTTAAAAAATATATCCATACATGATATTGATTGCAAAATTAAGAATACGAATCCTCTAAATCAAGTATACTCCTCACATGCCTTAGGAGAGTAAACTATTTATATCCTCAATGGAGCGGCTACATCTCTGTCTATGGTATAAGTAGGGATATACCCTACTATAACCTTATTGGGCCAACTGATCCATCATCGTTGGCCTGATTACAAGGTTTATACCATTAAAGTCTACTATTAGACTAGGTGTCAACTTAGGCCCAATAATATGATCACAATTTGATTAATCTATTTTACAATATTATTATGACATTCTAATAATCTAATTTAAACATAATATTAAACTATGATAGTCCAGTATAGGAAATTCTTACAATCTCTCACTTGAACAACATAGTTTAATAGACAACATAATTGAATTATAATTTGTAGCCACAACAACAAATGCTAACAACAATTATAACACCATTAAAACTATATGTTCAACATAAGTACCCAATAATACAGATCATCATATCTAATAGGGATGCTAATATCATGTATATCTTGAATACTAATGTTCCAACAACCAAAAAATAATATGGAATGTGTAAATAACCAGACATATATATCAAAATGTGATTATATGTGCATCTTTACAAAATGGTCCATGCATTCACCTAAAATGCTAAAATGAAAATTAAGACATCTTAACACAAATATATGAAACATATGGCAACATCATTAACATTTCACTAATTTTGAGATAATAATAACACTAGTTCATTATTTCAATAAGAAGTATGAAACGCCTACTAACCTTGAACACCGAAAAGGCTTAGTCAAATTCATTCTAGTCACTTATTTGCAAACAATTTTATGCCTAAGCTTTTAGTTAGTGAATCCATAAGCATACAATCTGTGACAACATGTATACTACTTGTGTATCTTCTCTTTAGCAAATTAATACCTAATATCAAAATACTTTGTATGAATAATGCTTTCATTATTATTTGAGAAAAGTTCACTGTGGTACCATTGCCGTAACATATGGTTATAGTTCCAGAAATGCTCTTTATAACTTTGAATCCATATACTATATTCCTAAACCAAATAGCCTCATAAGTGGCTTCATAGCATGCGATATACTTTGCCTTTACAGTAGAGATAGTTGTTATTGACTACTCAATATTTTCCACCAAATAACTCCTCTTGTGATCATAAAGATGTATCCAAATATTAACTTCTTTTCATTTGGAAAACTCACAAAAATCAAAGTCAAAGTAGCTTGTAACAATCAAATCACCATATTTGCATTAGGTTAGCATAAAATTCTTTGTACCTTGCAAGTACTCCATAATTTTCTTCACAATAGTCCAATATTTCTAACTAGGATCACTCAAATGTCTTCCAATTACACCAATCATATAAGCAATATTAGGATGTGTACAAACTTGAGCATACATTAGACTACCAACAACGGAAACATACATGGGACATACTTTGTATATTTGATCTTTTCATCATTTTGAGGACATAGTGCTTTAGAAAGAATTTTACCCCTTTGGAAAGGAATGATACTTTAAAAGCACATAAAATATATTGAACCTTTTGAGCACCTTTTCAATATACAATCTTTAAGATAAGCCAAAAAGACCCCGGGATCTATCATGATAGATCTATATGCCCAATACAAAAATGGCGTCATTAAGATTCCACATATCTAAAATATGTAAACAGTATCTACTTTGTCTTAATCACAAGGCTCAAATCATTATTTTTAAGGAAAATGTCATCAACATAAGACTACATTTATAAATCTACATGTATCCAACTTAAACAGACACATTGATCTGCATTATTCTCTTTGAACCCAATAGAAGCAACGATCTCAACAATCTTGAAATACCATTGTCTAGACACTTTATTTAAATCATATAAATGAATCTTTTCAATCACACACTAAGTGTTCTTTTCTCTTCTCTTGGAAACCATATAATTAGTTCACATAAACAATTTTTAACTAGTTTCCATTCAAGAAGGTCATTTTGACATCAATCTAGTGAAGCTCCAAGTTGAAATGAGCTACCAACACCATAACAACTCGAAACGAGTCTTTAATTAAAACAAATAAGAAAAATTTTCTATAATTAATGCCTTTTTTTGAGTGTGTGGTCTTTTGCCACCAATATGGCCTTATACCTTTCAATCAGCCCTTGAGTATCACTTTTGGTCTTAAAGACCCACTTGCATCCAATAGACTTGCAACCACTAGGAAACTTTATATGGTCTAACACATCATTATGGAGCATCAAAGCAATCCATCATTCATAGCTTTCATCCATTCTAAAGAATTAAGACTTGAAATGGCTTCTTGAAAAACTAGTGAGATCATTACCATCGTTGACATTAAATTCATATTCTTATAAATATACCATATAATCATTAGTAATTTCTAGTGTGCGAGCCATCTGGGATTTCCTCAAGGCTATTCATTTACATGACTTAGTTCTTTTCTAATACCAGTGAAACATTAACCTTTCCATGTTCTAATGTTGGTTTTACCATATGATGTACAAAATCCTTTTCTCAATTAATTAATTTATTTCAACCAGTGACGAAACTAATGGAATAACAACTTATACCTCTCTAAGAGAGATATTACATGATCTTTCACTCCTAATGTCTGACCAGTTCTTAAAATAAACAAAATAAGGTGCTTTAATTACCCTAGTGGTGTGGATCAGACAATAAAATCTATTATTTTAGTAAATGTCACAATATTCAATAAGTGACCATCAACAGTTTTCATATCAAGCTATTTTGTAAAGGGATTATATGGCTTCACTTCATTCTTGCAATCCCAAACATGGAAATGTTGGTGTATGCCCTAGAAGCCAATCATGGGATGATTGTTTGGTTGCATACATTATATTACGTTTTAATGGCAATTCAATTATTATATTTTTGTTATATCTGCGTAATATAAATAAATATGATAATTT
>JANHAO010024345.1:0-11650 GCA_026873985.1 Saraca asoca
TCAAACGCTGGTAAAAGTATTTAATTGCCAGCGTTTCCCAAACAAACGCTGGTAAATTTTAATTTTACCCAGCATTTATATAAAATGTTATCTACTTAATGCTGGAAATTTAAAAAATAATTTTTGTACCAGCGTTTGCCACAAACGCTGGTAAAACCTAAAAATTTTGTAGTGGTTGAAAATGTTTATCAAACTGAATCTATAAATTTTATCAAAATCTGAACTAAGATTTGATTACTAAATTAGAATATTAAATATTTGAAAGCCGGAATGTACAAAAAGAGATCGGAAACAATGAGAAAAAAAAATTGAAATTACAGGAAATTTGACTACGTGTATGCATTAAAGTAAAAGAGTTAGGAATTAACTATATACAAAAATTTAAGGAATTTAAGCATTGCAAAATACATAAAAATAAAAATCTTAAAAGTTGAGACATTAAAAAGAATTATAGACTAATGTCTTTACCTGGCCAGTTTGCAAAGGAAATATTGTTTCTCATACAAAAGAAAAGAAGTCGAGAACAATACTTACTATAAAATATTGGTAAAAGAAAAAGTTAATAAAAATAAAATATTCATTTTCAGTAAAGAAGTCGTAACAGCTACAGTACGTTGTTAAAAGGGGACGACTATGAAGCTTCGGGTCATTTGAAGTATTAGGGTTATGCATATTTCTTACTTAGTGTACGATAAACTAGATGTTTTAAAGAACAATAGTATTATTACAGTCAAAAGAATATATAATAAACTACTAGAAAAATTATGATTATTTTCGACTTTACGTATATAATCACAACGTTTAGCTAATGTTAGACACCAAAAAGGGGAAAAAGAAATCTAGATCATACATATAAGACGGAAACCGTTAACTACCAAAAGGAAACTAAGCATGTCAGTATATTAGAGAGCACATATAAAATAAGAATTCCTAATCTGAAATTTGGGCATATTTCGAGAAGTAGTGGCTAAAAGGATTCTATACCTGCAACAATCCAAATCTGTACCTTGAGGTTTAAAAGGCAGTTTTGCTTCTTCATTTTACCTGGGTTCCACTTCCAGCAAGATTGAAGAAGTAAAGAAAATGTGCAAGAAAAGAGAGAGGGAAAGACAAGAGACTGCTTTTCTGCTCACTAAACCCCATTTTCCCCCTTATATATTTCTAATATATTTATATATCAGTAATTCATTCACAAAATAAATAAAATATGTCCATATTTCATAGAACATGAAAATATTCTTACAAACAAGTAAGCTAAATGCCAAGAGTTGAATATTTAGTTGTTGCTTTGCCAGATTGGTTGATCCTTAGTTGTTGCTTCCAATAATGTGATTCCAAATGTTAAGAAAATATGAAATTTCACCATTGGAAAAGTAGTGGCAACACTTTTGAGGCACGTTCAAAATCCTATCATAAAGTACGGAGGCAAGTGAAATATCTAAACGACAAAGATAAGCAACACCAAAGAGGGCGGAACCAAGATTGATAGAAATGCAACAGAAGTGAATGATCCAGAAATATAACCAATTTGGTCATAGATTTTGGAGCATCTAGAACCTGTGAGCCAGCATTTGCCATAGTATAAGGCTGCATCATAGTAGGTCTGTTTTAAAAGGCGAAGACCCTTGACAGTACACTTGAATGATTCCAGCCTCAATTTGGATAAGAGCAGAATGAACGAGAAACCAGGGCAGTGACCTATATAATCATCAATGATTACAAATATTTTGTAAGGAAATAACACGACACAAATTGATTATTTATGTCGTTTAGATTTTGTAAAATAACAATAGAAGAGTTCGTCAACAATAAACAATAGAGAGTACATTCAAATGCAGGTAGATACAAAGTATGGTGAAGGAAGAGCACAGAGAAATGAAAAAGGGGAAATAGAGTTTACATCAAGGGCACACATCAAGTATTAGAACGATTTACCCAATTACAAAATTTAATAGCCGATCATCCTTTCAAAAACTGTAAATAGACTATAAAACTTAAATTATTTATAATCACCTGCTCAAAGTTTATTAATTAAACACAAAATTCACTCAAAAAATTAAATATCCCAAAAAAAAATCCAATTATTATGCAACAAGAGTCATCAAATATAAAATTAAATTTTACAATATTTGTATTATTGATAATATTTGACACCAGATAATAAATTTCAACTAATCAACCACCATAAATTTCATAACAATTAAAGATTTCAAAAAGTAAAATGACAATATTCTAACCTTTGAACATCTCTTTCCATTTGACCATTTAGGTCATGAGCATTAGGTTGATGAGGCGTATTGTTGATACGAGTATCATCAGCAACCCTATTCCAATTCCTGATTTCATCAATTAAGTTCTTAAATGATTTTGAACAGCCAAACAATGATAAAGTTTTAAAATAATTTTTTTAGAGCAAAAAAAGATTATACAATTTTGAACTCAATTCATTAAATATTCTCTTCTAAGATAAGGCATTGCAGTTTTGATAAGGATTACTGGATGTTGCAACAACCTTCCATAATTTTAGAAAAAATTAAATATTAAGCATTTATCTCCTTATTATCTGACCAATATAATAATATTATTAAGATTAGGATTTGTAATTAGTCTAGATAAATCCTAAATAACTAAAAAATTTGAAGGCTTCAGTGATGGGCCAAACAAGTATATATATATATATATATAAGGGTGTTTGGAGTCTCTGATGCCATCAACTATTCATACAAAAGGTATTCCATCGTCCTGAGAGATTGAGAGGTATTGGAAAGCTCCTAACGCAGTGCAAGATAAAGGAAGAGGCAGCAACCTATAATCAATGGTTGGAGGTAATAAAGTTTAATCCAGCTTTTGCTACATGTGGGATTAGGGCCGAATGTAACTCTGTTTAATGTTAAGGTTGTTGAAAAATTTCTCGAAAAAACTGTCCTGTTTTTGCAAGTTCTGAACCTACATAAAAATTCATTTTTTTTCTTGAGTTTTAAGTTGAGAAATCATTAAGGTTATGGATTTTAATAATTCTATGATTAAAATAAAAAATTAGGATATTGGAATTGCTGGAAATAGGTCAGGTTGCATTTTGGGTTGCGTCGGGTCTACTCCGTGTTGGGTTAACCCGGACAGAAGTAGAGGACGATGCAAACGACAAGTCATTTCATGTTCAAGTGAAATGACTTGTCATTTACAGTTAGGTCCAAGCTGCCATTTGAAGTTTCAACGGCACCATTTAGACTGGGCCAAAACGACAAGTCATTTACAACCAGTCCAAAAAAAATATTTTTTCTAGAATTTTATTATGGGTATTTTTTTTGGAAAATTATTTCATAAATTTTATTTTTTATAGATTTTATTAATATTCATAAATTTTGTTTATTATGAATATTATAATTTCAAAGGGAAATTAATTTTAAAAAATTACATACTTTAATTATTTGTGTATAATTTTGATGAATTATTGTAATATAATTCATGTTTGTTAAAATATTTGGAATATTTGTTGAACTATATGCATAAAGTTATTTATATGTATAGTGATTCACATAATTTTGAATAATTAAAGTTTAGCCATAATATCTCTAATTATTTAAAATTATATATAAATTAATTTACAATTGCATATATTCAAGGACATTTATTATAATTAATTATGTTTAATATAATAAATTTTATCCCACAGGAATTTTTATTGTATTAAGTATAATTAATTAGGATAAAATATCATATTATATTTCTTAATTTACCCATAGGGATTAAGTAAAGAAACATAATTTGATAATTTTATCATATAGTTAAATAAATCTAATTGAGTTATGACTTTAGCCCACAGGTAAGTTCTATGTCAGTGGATTTATTAATTCTATGTATGATTTACATTAGTAAAACATGGTCGATTTCTCTAGTCTCAAAATTCAGCATATAAGCATGTATGTTATTTTGTGTAACTAAGCAACCTGCAAATTTCACTGATATAAAATGTTATATTCTTGAATTAAATGGTGACAATTATAAAGTTTGGAAAGAACAAATTCTCTTTCACTTAAGATAGATGGACATTGATTATGCTATAAGGAAGGATGAACCCATAATTAGTATAATCAACACTCAAGCTGACAAAATCCTTTATGAACAGTGGGAGCGGTCTAATCGCCTTAGTGTCATGCTCATAAAGACTAATATCTCTACTGGTATTTGGGGCTCCATTAAACAACATAACAATGTAAGGGAATTGTTGAATATAATTGATGAGCAACTCGTTACTTCAGACAAAGCACCTGCTAGTACCCTTATCATGAAGTTTACATCCTTAAGGCTTAATACAGTGAGAGGTATGCATGAGCGCATCATGTAGATAATAGACATTGCAGCTCAGCTTAAGGCACTTGAGGTTGATATGTCTAAGAATTTCCTAGTGCACTATATTTTGAACACTTTACCATAGCAATATGGACCTTTTATGATCACTTACAACACACATATGGACAAATGGTCAATTAATGAACTCATGACCATGTGTATTCAAAAGGAAAATAGGTTCACTATAGAGATGGGAGAGAGTGCATTTCTGGTTACTCATGACAAAAACCAGAACTAAGGAAAGAATTAGAATAAAAGTCAGGCCAATAAGAAAGGGAAAGGTAAAATACCACTTGAAGGTGACATAAAGAAAGAATCCAAGTGTTTCTTCTATAAAAAGAAGGGACACATGAAGAAGGAATGTGCCAAATTTAAGAAGTGGCTTGAAGACAAATGTAAACGAACCTCATTTATCTATTATGAATCTAATATGGTTGATGTTAATCATAATAGATGGTGGATTGATTCTGGGTCTACAATCCATATTTCAAATACCTTGTAAGATATGCAAAACCTAAGGAAGCTAAGGGAAAGTAAGCAAAGCATTTTATTAAGAAATAGGATCAGCTCACACGTGCAATCTATCAAAACATGCAAAGTAGTTCTAGATAGAGGCTATATTTTGATTTTAGAGAAAACCTTTTAAGTTCCAAGTTTTTCAAGAAAATTCATTTTAGTTTCAAGACTTGTACCTCTGGGATATTCTTTTAAATTTTTAGATACATCCTTTAGTTTATTTTATAAATTTGAATTTATTGGAAATGGTATATTGTCTGATGGTATGTTCTCTATTAATCTACAACATAATACTATTTTGCATACTTATGCTGGTAATGAGCGATGTATTATGAATGCAGACTCCTCTATTTTATGGTATAGGAGACTAGGGCATATCTCCATTGATAGGATTAAGAGATTAGTGAATGAAGGAGTACTAAGTACTTTGGATTTCTCTGATTTCGAAACTTTGTAGACTGCATAAAAGGAAAGCAGACTAACAAGTCTAAAAAAGGTGCCAAGAGAAGTACTGACATATTAGAAATCTTACATTCAGACATATGCTGTCCTGACATGGACACTTATGGTTCAGAGTATTTTATCATCTTTATTGATGACTATTCTCGATATATGTATCTCTACATACTTCATAATAAAAGCGAAACCTTAGATTCATTTAAGGCTTTTAAGGCAAAAGTAAAGAAGCAATGCGATAAGTAAATTAAGATTATTAGAATAGATAGAGATAGAGAATACTATGGTAGATACACTGAAGATGGACAAGCACTAGGCCTATTTGCTAAGTTTCTTCAAAAGCATGGAATCGTTGCCCAGTATACCATGCCTGGTTCTCTAGACCAGAATGGTGTTGCGAAAAGAAGACAGGACATTATTGGACATGGTGTGTAGTATGTTAAGCAGCTCTAAGCTATCTAAATCCTTATGGATTGAAGCTTTTAAGATTGCAGTGTATATGTTGAACAGGGTTCCAACCAAGGTTGTCCCAAAGACACCATTTGAGTTGTTTAAAACTTGGAAATCGAGTTTACGACATATACGCATTTGGGAATGCCTGTCTAAAGTAAGAGTTTACAACCCATAAGAAAAGAAACTAGACCGAAGGACTATTAGTGGGTATTTCGTTGGATATGTCAAAAGATCTAAGGATTATAAATTCTACTGTACATCACATAGTACTTGGTTTGTGAAATCAAGAAATGCTAAATTTCTAAAAAATGACTTAATTAATGGGAGTAATCAATTTCAGGACATAGTTTCTGAAATATATCAACCTTCCACATCAAGAGAAAGATTGGTTATTATTCAAGATACTCCTCAAGTTCAAATGAGTGCTATGCAACTAATCACTAAAGATCCACAACCTATTGCTAACAATCCTGCAAATCAAGTTGTTCATGAAATGCCTAAAATGGTTGAACAACTAGTTGGACCATATTACCCACACGGAAATGCTAAACCAACACTAAGAAGATCTACAAGAGTAAGTAGATCAGCAATTCTGGAAGAGTATATCGTGTATCTATAAGAATTGGATAATGATTTTGGAGTTAAGAATGATCCTATAATATTTTCATAAGCCATGAACTACAAAGAATCTGATCTATGGTTGGATGCAATAAAGGATGAGATGAATTCTATGGCATCTAATGGAGTCTGGGATCTTGTTAAGTTACCTGATGGGGCTAAGGCCATTAGATATAAATGGGTTTTTAAGATAAAGAAAGACTCATTAGGTCACATTGAAAGATATAAAACAAGACTCGTTGCTAAAGGATTTACTCAAAAGGAAGGAATCGACTACAAGAAAACCTTTTCTCCTATACCTAAGAAAGATTCTCTTCACATTATTCTGGCCTTAGTTGCACATTTTGATCTAGAATTGGAGTAAATGAATGTGAAAATGGCTTTCCTCAATGGGGAACTAGAGGAAGAGGTATATATGGAACAACTTGAAGGATTCTCCTTTAGTCAAGGTGAGCATTTGGTATGCAAGCTCAAGAAATCCATTCACAGACTGAACAAGCCTCCCACCAATGGTATTTAAAATTCCATGATGTGATCTCTTCCTTTGATTTTGAAGAGAATATTATGTACCAATGCATATATCACAAGGTTAGTGGGAGCAAGATTTGTTTCTTAATTCTATATGTGGATGATATCTTGCTTGCATCCAATGATAAAGGTTTATTGCATGAGGTTAAACAATTTCTCTCTAAAAATTTTGATATAAAAGATATGGGTGATGCTTCTTATGTCATTGGCATAAAGATCCTTAGAGACAAACATAAAGGTATTTTGGGTCTGTCACATGAAACCTACATTAATAATGTTTTAGAGAGATTTCAGATGAAAGATTGTTCATCAATTGTTACCCCCATTGTTTAAGGAGACAAGTTCAATTTGAACCAATGTCCCAAAAATAATTTTGGAAGGGAGCAAATGAAGAACATCCCTTATGCTTAAGTTATTGACAATATAATATATGCTCAAGTCTGCACCAAGCCTGACATAGCATTTGCTGCTGGTATGTTGGGAAGAAATTAGAGTAATCCAGATACGGACCACTGGAGAGCTACCAAGAAAGTGTTAAGGTACCTTCAAGGGACGAAGGACTACATACTTATGCACAAATGAATGGATAACCTAGAGGTAATTGGTTATTTAGATTCAGACTTATTGACTGCGTTGATTCACAAAAATCAATATCTGGATACATTTTCATGCTTGTCAGTGGAGTTATATCATGGAGGAGCGTGAAGTAGACTTTGACAGCTACTTCCACTATGAAAGTTGAATTCATCTTTTATTTTGAGGCTACGACACATGGTATATGGATAAAGAATTTCATTTCGTGACAATTCAGCTGCAGTCCTTATGGCTAAGAATAATAAGAGTAGTAATCAAAATAAGTATATTGACATTAAGTACTTAATTAGCCATAAGAGAACATGTTAGGAATAAATCAATGGTCATTGAACATATTAGCACTGAATTGATGATACTAGATCCTTTGACAAAAGGCATGCTACCACTCAGGTTTAAGGGTCTTGTAGAACGCATGGGCCTTGATTCTTTAGTTTGATTTCATTGTATGAGATAATGCTATTTTAATGAAACTCTACTTTAGTCATGATGTTTCTCATTTTTGTTTTATATCTATGCATTTGGTTATTTTGATTTAAGAAATATCAATTAAGTTTGGACTTAGAATAAACATAGGGTTTATTTATTCAATATTCTATACTAATGTTAAGATGTAAATGCATGTGATATATGAAAGATAATACTCATTATAAGATGAACTATCGTTATGATTCATGTATTTATTTCTTACTTTAACAAATCCTGGCATGTATATTGGCCAAGTGGGAGAATGTAAGATAAGGCTTTGCAGTTTTGATAAGAATTATTCGATGTTGCAACAACCTTCCATAATTTTAGAAAAAATTAAATATTAAGCCTTTATCTCCTTATTATCTGGCCAATATAATAACACTATTAAGATTAGGATTTATGATTAGTTTAGATAAATCCTAAATGACTATAAAATTTGAAGGCTATAAGGGTGTTTGGAATCCCTGATGCCATCAACTATCTATACAGAAGGTATTCTATCATCCTGAGAGATTGAGAAGCATTGGAAAGCTCCTAACGCAGTGCAAGATAGAGGAAGAGGCAGCAACTTATAATCAATGGCTGGAGGTAATAAAGTTTAATCCAGTTTCCACTACAGTTTTTATTTTTGATCTTAAGTGGTTATTATATGCTTACATCTCTAACCTAATCTCAAGATGACCTCCTCTAGGTTCACTACTGTCTCCAAGCTCTCTGATTGTGCTTGTTGTGGATGCCATCTTCTTCACAATTTTTCCAAGAAGATGAGAACAAGGCTTTCAGCTATTAGAAACTTGCTAATTTTCATCCTTATAGGGAATTTCTCATTTATCCAATCAAATGCCTTTAGCCAGACGCTGTGGCGGCAACACAAAAACGAACAATCCCCTCTTGTTAACCCACACTGTTTAGTCATCCAGTTATGAGGCCAATGTTGCCTCATCCTCTTATGAGGTTACAGTTACATTGTGTTTTTTTAATACTAAAAAAGATGAATTAAATAAAAAAATCACAAATTTTATTGTCATAAAAATAATTTTGATGCGTTTACATTTTGTTATAAAAACTAATGTTGTTTTTATAATTTATAATATTTTAAAAATTAAAAATTGATTATTTAAAATTAAAAGGGACCAAAGCCAATCAATTTGTTAATTAGAAGAAAGAAATGTATTTAAGCATCAGTTTTATATGAAAGTAAGATGAGCAAATCATAGGGCATCATATCTTACATTAATAGCTATAATTAAAACATTTGGTCATGAAATCTTTTAAATAATCATATAACTTTGAATGGTATTTTAATCCCGACTATTAATATAAGATCTGATAGTCATGATTTTCACTCATTTCACTCTTACATATAGTGACTTCTTTCATTTAATACACTCATTTCCATACATATGAAATAAATTATAAATTGATACATGCAAATGCAATTAAATGTCATTAATTTATTGATTTATATATATATGTGTGTGTGTGTTTATAATTAAATTTATGTAATATATGATATGTATTAAAATAAAGGTAAAATGTATTAAACGCCCTTTATACTTTAAGCTCTATTTGTCTTGTTGGAAGATTTTTTTTTTTGTAGAAAAATCTTGTTTACTTGTACATAATTAAAAGGCTTCATTTTATTTGTATATCTTGTAACTAACAAAATAATCCATGATATCATAATAGCATATAGAAAAACAACTTCCTTTCTAAAGTAATGAATATTGTTTTCCATTATACTTCCCACATATAATATTAAACAAATAAAATATTTTTTATTCTCTTATTATTTATAAGCATAAATAAATAAGATTATTCTTACAAAAAATATTTTCTATCAAAATAAATAAAACTTAATTCATGTGCAATTTAACCTTCCCCTTTAAATGTTTGCAATTTACCCTTTAAATTATGCTTTGTGTGCAATCAACTCACTACAATTAATTATTCGTCAAATTTCTAATAGAAATATCATGATTATATGTATGTTGCTGCTCTTCAGCCACACTCAAAAACATGATCTCTGATTTTTTGCGTTTATGATTTAGGTGTGCTAGCGTCTTTTTGTGACTTTGGTGCTGGGTTTAGAGATCTCTAGAGGTGAACATATTTGGAGGTTGCTGAGGAGTCTCTAGTTTATACTTTCTTAATGTACAAATCTAATCAACCAAAATCCAATGCCCAAATTGCAAATCGAAAATGTAAAATAAAAAAAAAAAGAGAGAGAGATGAAGAACAAGAGGACATCATAAAGTTTTTAATGTGGCTTGGCCTAAATCAATGCCTACGTCCAAGATTGTTCATTTTTTCTATATTTTTGGCTAGGTAACAGTATATGTTGATTGTCCCCCTCTATACAATGATTTTAACCCCTATTTGTAGTGACTAGGGCATTACATTTTGAATGCAATGAATCATGAATTGATTACATAATGGACAATATTTGATTTGGAAACGAATTTCCATAATTAATTTTTAATTGTTATCCTCAACAACCTGATAGCTGGGAAAGTATACTTCGAACTGCAGGTTAGATCTCGTCCTCAATGTCCTGAAGCTATAGGTTAGGCTGCTTTGACCCAGTGATCTAAGTTCACATTTGATGACCTAATGACATATTCCAACGATCTCAATATTGCATGAGCTGGGCCCTTATCAGCTGGGCTTGCCTATTGGGCTTTTACCAGCCTATTTGTATGGCCTAAAAAATACCCACAACATTAGCTGCTCAGCTCTCAATGTGATCTGTGAATTGAGAGCTATAGTTTACTAGTAAAAGTTAGTGAATATGATTTGCCATGCCATCATTTAGACTTTCTATCCCATCACTCTATCTTTACCATCATTATAGTTTTTAATGCATGCGTTTTTCCACAATCGTCAGAGAGATGATGACTAAGCCTTGTTATTCATTGGATCATCAAATCAAGGGTAGTTAATGTTACCAAGTTAATGCCAAGTTAAATACTCAGTAGGTTGCAAACGATAACTTAAAGGTTAACATGAATGTGCCTTAGCTCACAAACCATGGCTTAATAAATATTAGCCAAGTTGAATGCCCAGTAGGTCGTAAACAATAACACTTAGGTTAACATGAATGGACCTCAGCTAGCAAACTATGACTTTGTTTAGGTTAGAACTAAGATGAATGCTCAGTAAGTCACAAACGACGACTCTTAGGTCAACTTGAATAGGCCCAACTAGCAGACCATGGCTCTTTTAACCTTGAAAATAGCTTGCTTCCTATCACTATTAGAAAATCGTGAAATACCTGTGGATATTTTTTGTAGAAAATTCCTACGGATTTCGAATCACAGGAAAAATATCTACGGATTTACCTACGGATTTCGAATTCGCAGGTATTTTTCTTGCAGATTCCAAATCTACAGGTATTTTTCCTGTGGATTCAAAATCCGCAAGTATTTTTCCTGCTGATTCCAAATCCGCAGGTAATTTTTCCTGCGTCAAAATTCGTAGGTAATTTTTCCTGTGGAATTGAAATCCGTAGGTATTTTTCCTATGAATTCAAAATCCACAAGTATTATTCCTACGGATTCAAAATCCACAGGAAAATCTGCGGGTATTGTTAACAGTTTAAAAATAATGAAATTAAATTGTAGAAAGTTGGCAAGAATTAAAAAATAAATAAAGAAGATAAAACAAG
>JANHAO010024346.1:0-11647 GCA_026873985.1 Saraca asoca
TTTTTTTTTTTAATAATGATTATGCTTCCTAGTTAAAAGATTTAGTATAAAGTCATAAAGAGTTAAAGACTCTGAAGTCTGAACTAAAATTACTGAATCAGTGAAGTATTGAGCAACATGTCAACACAACTGCAAGCCTGCAACGCCATTTGTCCGTTTATTTGTCAGATTCAAATAATCCTTAAATTAATTAGGAAATAGGAATTAGTCGTTGTCATATAATATAAGTAGTCGTTGTTAAGTAGTCGTTATTTTTTTTATCTATAAATATCCATTAGTTCATTTTAATAATTGACATCACATTTGTCATATTAGTTGTTAAGTCATGTTATTGAAACATTCAAAACTCTAACAATTAAAACAACTTCACCAATCGACTAATGATTGACAATCAATCAAATATTGTTCCTCTACTATCGTTAATGTCGGGAATTATCAACTTCCAATCAAAATGCACTGGGAAATAACAAATATAATCACCTATACTATTTCTAGCAGGATATCATATTTACGCAACATTCTAAATTGACTAGATTTTAATTGTTGATATACAAATGTTTCCTATCTAACACCTTTACCATCTTATCTTAGCTTTATAGCCTATCAACAAAATTTAACGATATAACAAAGAATATTATTGAAACTTTAATGAAAATTAAAGTAAAAGGTACAATTTGGCCGCGAAACAATTGCTGAAATTAAGAGAGAGCATTTCTAAATGCTGTTAAATGAATTTCAGCCACCATTTGTGGGGAACATTGACATCAAAGATGTTGTGATTGAGTTCACGATAAAAGAAGCACATACATCGAGATACAAACATTTAATAAAATGAATATAATGAGATATAAATATTTAAATTAATTACTTTAAACCTATTTTATTAACAAATATGATGAATAGAATGTGATAAAAAAATCAAAGAGAGAGTACAAAATATTTAATTATTATCAAATTCATATATTAAAATACTTCATAATTTTTCTCTAATCAACGATACATTTTTATTAAAAGAATAAGAATAAAATATGAGATTTCAAATAATTATAAAGAATTACAAATATAAAAATTCTCTTACACCAATCAAAATTTGCACAATACAAATATTTATATATCAAAAGATTTATTTGACAAATAATTACAATAATTTTGTAGCAAGTAACCAAATAACTTGAAAGAATTCATAATAAAAAATAATCACTAATTAATTATAATTAAAATTTGAGACAAATCCTACCACAACTTTATAATATAAAATATAAAATGTAATTTCTCCAATTTGGCCGATGTCTAGGATCAGACAATAAAGCAAGATAGAAAGTGCTCATGCTTGGTTTTGAAGTTGCAAAATATGTTTGACAACAATGCTATTCACCTTACTTTATTTTCACATTTTTATTTGCTTCCTTTTAAATAAATGGGACTCACCATTTTAGATTCATTTTTTCGAAAAAAAAAAATGTGTATAATATGTAACATATGTGATGCTTAAAATTGACGATCTACCAGCAGACAACATAAGCAGTAAACTTTGCTACATAGTATTTTTATATTCAGAAAAAGAAATTATTACGTTTATTGTTTGTCAGTTTCAACGTTTGTTGCTGCCCACATAATATATAGTGCGCGTTGCCGCATTCACACATGCATTGAACGTTTTTCATCTCCACATTGTGGAAAATTTGGTGGCTATGAGAATGCATCAAAACCGTGTTTGTTGACTTCTCTGTCAAAATTCAAAGCCAAACCATAACCACCTTACCCTATTTTTTGGTAATTGTTTATTTTAAATCCTAACTTATTTTTTAATAACAGGCATTTTTACATTTAACCGTCCATTTTGTACTTACACTTCTTATCATATATGATAGTTATCAAGAGATTTTAAAAATTTTGTTATAAAAATTATAATTTTATATATTAAATCTTGTATAAAGAATTCAGTTTTTATATAAATAATGTGTGTGATAAATATAAAAAAAAAAGCACAATTTTTTTTATAAGATTTTCCCTTCAAAGTTAAAAAGTTATTGGGGCAATTATATTAGTTGCAATATGAAGACTTGACGTTTTTGCTTGATGATCTAACAATTGCATCATGGACCGAGTGAGAATTGCTTACCATTTCGTGGTCCAAGCATAATAGATGTATACTTTTAGTCTCAATTGACCACAGAGTTAATGTCAATTGCCAATTTGTGGCACCATTAATACTGTTTAAGCTCTTTCAGTCTTTGATTTTGACCAATTCATACCTATTTGATTTCCAATTCTTACTCATATTTAGATTTAGCGGTTTTTTTTCCCCTAAAGATATTAGAACATGGAAAACCAGAAATATATGGCAAGACAAAAAGTTAGGAAGGAGAGTGAAAATTTGGGAAATGGAAATATTCTTAAACTTCTACTTATTAGTATTTAGGATTTAGCAGAAAATGTAAAAAAAAAAAAAAACAATTGGAAGGTATTTTGTTTTTAAGTTTAAACTTCTTATGTTGCATTTTCATCAATCTTTGTCTTAATTTAAAATATAAAGGAAAGTGGAAGCTTACAAGGCCTACTTTGTATCTATTCACTTACTTATTAAATTAAACTTTTATTTTCTTTCTTTTTGTCACTAAAATATTCCTTTTTTTTTTTTTTACTTAGAATAAAGTCAGTTTTGATCATCTTTCATTGTAACTTCATAACTCTGATTATAGTGAAATAAATGATACAATTTAAGTTAAATTGGTTTTGTGTAATTTAAAATAAATATGATTTATTTATTTTTATTTAAATTACAAAGGAGAGATTGATGAAAAATTATGATCTTTCAAAAATTTTAATATATTTATTTTTTATGTATAATAATTTTAAACTAATTTTTTTAAAAAATATTTATGTTTTTGTATAATTTTGATACTTAACTCTTTTAAGATAAACATTCCGTGATTGTTACAAATATTATTACTAAAATAATAAAAAATAATATCCAATTATCCGAGTGATGTTATTATTATTTTTCTTTTGTATTGACACTCAATTATCGTCTATATTCTATTGCCAAATATCCAATACTTGCATTTTATTCAGTGCTGAGCAAGTCATTACCAAAACAGGTCGGTGGAAATTTGGGTTTGGTGGAGTGACAAAGTAAAAGCACCACTTCCATATATTGGCTTTTGCAAAAATGTGAAACAAATCCTCCATGAGCTTTCACTTTCAATGATTTCCATTATTTATTTTCTTGGAAAGTGAAAATCCTCACAGGCATCTCTTATCTCCCATCTCCACCAATCTTTTTATTTGCCCTCTGATTCCTCTCCACATCATCCTCTTCTCCTGTCTCATCTATTGCGACGACACCGCCTCCGTCCTGGATAGAACTTAATCTAATCTGCAACTTGCTTCTCTTCCCCTATATCAATTGACCTTTAATGTCTTAAACCCATCTTTTTTATCCTTTCTTCTCTCTGATTTTTGCACAAATTTCTTTACTTTTTGTTTCTTGCGTTCGATTTAGTTGCTTTTCTCTGACCCCTTCAACCTTTTTCTCCTCAATTTTGATATTCTACCCAAAAAAATATCAGAATTTGAGTGAGATTTGGGGGTACCCTTTTTCATCTGCATTTGCTTCTTAATTTGTTATACTTTGTTCTCCTGCTGTTATGGGTCTGGTTCAGCATTTTTATGAAGTCTTAGAAAACCCCACGAGTTTGGGAGTGTGTACATGGATGTTCATGTTTTTTGGTCCTATCTGGGTAGCTTTTTTCATTGGTGTTATAGTTGGATGGGCATGGAAACCGAAATGGGCGAGCTTGGGGTTAGAAAAACTGGCTTCTTCCTTCGCCAAGTCCTTAGATTTATGCTTAACGTCGTCGCTTTCCAACGCAGTAATGTCGCCCCTTATTCAGTCTCCGAATCCAGATTCTTTAGCTGTAGGTAAAAAGCCACCGACGCCTGCGAAGTATGATAGTTCCTGCAGGTACTTGACATTCATTGACTATTATTATAATTAGTTGCCTAGTATTTGAAGCTTGTTTATGTCATATTACATGAAATATTGATTGGAAATGGCTATATCAAAGGGATATTTGTTAATTTGTTTTGTGAAACTTGGTTGAACTGGTATTCCTCTTCTCTTTAGACGGCCTGATGCGCCATTCCTGGTGATTATGTTCCTTGTACACCCAAGAGAAGAAGGAAACGAAATTAATATTTGGACATATTAATAATAATTTTGTTATTTTGTGGTTGTTGCCTGTATTTATGCAATGTTTGACAGCTTTGAAGTTCGAAATTCTATCCTAAGGAAATCATTACTTTCAGACATAAATCTCTCACGTTACTTGTATACATGGCATAATTTAAGTCAAACTGATCTGCTTAAAAACCAGTGGAGATAGTTTGAATCAAATTATATCATGTGTATAAGTGTGAGGGTAAGGATGTGAGATTGTGCACATGTACAATTACTACTATTGTACGAAATAACTGACTTGAACAGTGTCATTAATCTTGCGTAATCACTATTTACTGCGTTTATGTGTACGTGCCACAAATCAAGCATCCAGCATCTTGTCATTGAGACCTCGGAGCTTTGTTGCTTGTTGGCTTTTTGTGCTTGATATGTCTGTTTGTGTACGAAAGGACCTCATGTTGGAACAAATTTCTGACTTGGTTGTACTGTGTAGTGCGTCCAACTCCACTGAAGAAATATCCGATGCTGTTACATTGGAGGATTTACATCATTTATTCCAGCTTGTAGAGGTGAAAGATGGAGGTCCTCCTTGGGTTCAGATGATGGATCGTTCTACTCCTAACATGAGCTACCAAGCTTGGCAAAGACAGCCCAAGGTAGCAAATTTCTTGGTTATTAAGTTAGTTTGAAGAGTTTTCCTCCTCAAACCAATTTTAAGATGCACTCATGAAATAAAAGATTGTTCAATAGTTGTTGCTCTTCTCTACAGGACCATATAAGTTTTTGTCATTAACCAATTTGCTTCTCTAAAATTCTTTTGGTGGTTATTAGGAGGGTCCTCCTCAATATCGAAGCAGAACTATTTTTGAGGATGCCACCCCTGAGATGGTGAGGGACTTCTTCTGGGATGATCAGTTCCGATCTAAGTGGGATGAAATGCTTGCAAGCTCAACTACCATAGAAGAGTGTCCCACTACAGGAACCATGAAGGTGCAGTGGGTACGGAAGGTGAGAAACGTTTTGTATTGTTTGTGTTACATGTTATTGTTTTAATTTCATGTGCTTATACTTGTCTAATCTTTGTGGCACAGTTCCCATTTTTCTGTAAAGACAGAGAATATATTATTGGCCGACGGATATGGGAATCAGGAAGATCTTACTATTGTGTGACCAAGGTATGCAAATGAAGTTTACTTTTATAACTTGGTTATATTGTGTGGACAGATGTTCAAGTGCCCAAAAGAAAATGTTTTTCATTACTACAATTTATATCACAACAGTGATTATGCAGCACCTGGCATTACACTTGCTATCAGATTTTCTGTCATTTTTCCTGAGGCAGTTTGTCATTTATGTTAGAGGAGCTCACCCCGAGTAAACTTAAATTGATAACTTATATATCATCAAAGACATAAATATTGAAGCAGAATGAAAATGCCTTGTTCGATGGCAAGAATTAATGTACAGTTTACAAATGAGTACAGCACACTTGGTCAGGGGTATAGAATAATTATGTACCCTCTTGTTGTGTCTGAAATAATTTGGACTAGTAGGATGAGGTTTAGGGACGATGTGGTACAGTTACAAGATGGATGATCAAGATGCTTCCTGTTCTTTCCCCTTGTATTATTCCCTTTCTCTTTATTTTTAGGTAAAACCGAATTGACCAATTGTTTTATTTCATTCAGGGAATAGACTGCCCTTCTATCCCAAGACGAGACAAGCCAAGACGTGTTGATTCTTATTACTCAAGTTGGTGCATTCGAGCAGGTATACATTGTCATTGCAGTCAGCAAGTCACTTAATCAGATAACTTTCAGTTCCAATTTGACTAGTGTCGGTTATACATATAGCAGCGTGTTTTCTTTTCTACAATTTAGGCCAGCAAAACCTGTTACTGGAGTAGACAAGTTAGGACTAATTATGCTGTTTTTACCTGCCAGTGGAATCCGAGAGAGCTAAGGATCAGTTGACTGCCTGTGAAGTTATACTTTTCCATCACGAAGAGATGGGCATTCCATGGGAAATTGCGAAGCTGGGAGTGCGGAAAGGGATGTGGGGAACCGTCCAGAAGATTGAGCCTGGCTTGCGGGCATACCAACAAGCAAGAGCCTCTGGAGAGCCGATTTCTCAATCAGCCATCATGGCTCAGATCAACACCAAAATAAGTCCAGAATACCTGCAATCTTTAGGAAACTCACAAGATCTATCAGAGACTGAAAATGTAGCCCTGTCCAAGAAACCACAGGGTATGAACATACCAAAGGCCCTAATACTTGGTGGTGCCGTCGCTCTTGCTTGTAGTCTTGATGGGGGATTGTTGACCAAGGCAGTTATATTTGGAGTAGCAAGAAGATTCTCTAATATAGGAAAGAGATAGATAGATAGCCATCTGCTAGATTCAGTCTTTGCTATCTTGGGATAACTGACATTTCTATGAAATTGAAAATCACCTTTTTATCCTTGAGCATCAGAGAGGTTTTATATTAGCTCAATAACCAGAAAGAGAAAGGGAAAGTAAGTTATGAGAGCAAAGTGAATAAGTGGCACTAGTGAACGTATCTTTTTGGACCATGAATATCTCTTGGCTCCAGAATATGATTGAAGGCAATGTATGTTGTATATACTGAGATAACAAAGATGTATTCTTTATCATAGTTTACGAACCAGCTTCAAGTTGGCAAATTTTCATTTATCCATAGGATTAAGGTAATTTACACAATAGTAGCCTGAAAATATGATGCTTGCATTTTTTTTTTTTCCATGCGTGGAATGTGTGATGTTGTGGCGAAGTTAAAAACATTAATTTGAGGGAGTCAAGTGTCAAAAGTTTTGAAGGATCATAAGACCATTTGCAAGTTTTTGAGAGGGCCACTGCAAAGGTGTTGTATATATATTTGGAAAAACAAATTTTGTGGGAGTCCAACTCCAAGCTCCCCAAATGAAAACTGCTATGTACGGAAGGATTGAGTAGTGAGTGTTGTTGATAGTTGATACTCAAGCTCATTTATCAATTTTCTCTGTTGTGACAACAACATAGAACACACACATTGTGACATGAACTAGTCTCTGAAATTTTCTCATCGATTTTAACCTGGCACCTAAGCTTTTAAGATGAAGACTAGGTATGTCAGAAAAGGATGATTCGTCTTCCATTCTATTCTAGTAGCTGAAATTTCTTGCTTGTTCCCTTGCTATCTCGTAAACTGAAAACTTTTTCTGCCTTGTGGCATGGTGAAGTGAAAATGGATATGATTTCAAACAAAATGAATAATTATCTCAAAACTGCAGGAATCAAATAGCCAAATATACAGACTCTTGAATAAAATATCAATCAACCCATCCATACATTGATCCAAGATATTACACACGAAATCAAAAACTTAAATTGTAGACTGCATCATCTGATATGACAACAGTGTAGCAATTATAATAAACGTTACAATCCTCTTTTGGATTGAATTCGGACTAAAGCTAGAGATTTTTCACAATACCAGCCTAATCACAATGTGACCAAATTACATTTTAAATATCTAATTGAAAATGAAACTAATTAATGTGCGACTAAAGTTTCAAAACAATGCAAGCCATCAAGCTGTGGAGCTACTTTTGGCCTCACTTCTTTCACTTTTGCCATCATTTTCTGATTAGAAGCAGAAATCCCTCCCCTGAGTTCCTGCAGGTGACAAATATATAACTTTTAAGTAACATAACGTTGCTTAACCACGATAAACAACAACAAATACATAAGCCTATACAGTTTTCGTTACCTTAACATAGTTTCTATCAAAGAAATAAAATCCAACAGCTGCAGCGACAGCAGGCACGGCTGCATAAATAGTTCCTTTATTCATTGCTCCTCAAGAAAGCTCTCGATTCTAGTCAGGAAGAATTGGCCTTTCAGTATATATAATATGTCTAAGGTTAGAGAGAGAGAGAGAGAGAGAGAGAGAGAGATAATTGGATGGGGTATCTTGGAGATGCCCTGGGGATGAAGACAAGTAAAGGATGGCTTATAAAGTGGGGGATAAGATCAAAAGGGATAGAAGATAGCAGGGCGGTTTAAAGTGCATTCAAGTTGGTGAAAAGGGCAAGAGTGGAATGTAGGAAATATAAAACGAGGCTTCGTATGTAATAATTGGTCATTTTCATCCTAGTCTCGGCGCAAAAAGCAGACAAAATGTCCAATTGAACCACATTTCCCTTCATTCCTTTGATAATGAAATAGGAGGACTTAAATTAATTGTCTTGGATTGGAGCTTTGCGTGAGGATAAGCCTATCTTGAAGTCACTGCATTAACTTTGTGCAAAGCAAGCCACGTCATTCAAGACTGGCAACCCCATACGCTGTCTCATGCTTTCTCTTTTTATCTTCCATGTCGCTTTTCACCTCACAGGTTTTTTTTTTTTTTTTAATGCTCAAACTCTACTTGAAGGAATCTCTGCAGAGAATATAGTAACAGGTAAAATGCAATGAACATTCTGACTTTGGTTCATCTGCAGATAATCATCTAAACTCTCAGCTTTATCCTTAAACTATTAAAATATAAATAGTTCCTATTTATCTCTATAAAAAAAAAATTCGTGACTGTATCCCTTAACTTGAATCACGGAGTAAAGTGTCTATTGACTTAAATTACGTAGTAAAGTTACTATTTTTAATCATTTGCATGGCCCTAGATTTTAATTTCGATAAGTACTATCGTAAACTTTTTTTAAAAAATAGTATATGTGTGTAGTAATTCTATTTTATGATTAAATTGCGTGAATTTTTTAAATTTAGATTCAATTTTTTTTTATTTTTTATAGTAAAAATAATAAGTCATTAACACATATATAATATTCAAAATTTGAATGCTGACCATTGGAAAAGGAAAATCTAAAAAATAGCATCAAATATTATTTTACTCTCAAGTGCCCCGGCAGATCTGAATTTTCCTTGCTGCATATTTGAGGCTTTTGCAAATAATTAACAGTATAGGTATCTATTTGCAGCCACATAATAGATAATGAAGATCAATTGCTTTGCACATAAGCTAATTTTATTGCACTTTACCTAAAGAGAGAGAGAGAGAAGGCAGTTAATCCATATTTAGATCTAAAATGCCATGGATGGAAAACAAATTAAGGGTTAGTTTGTTTTCGACAAAAATTTGTTTTAGAAATTATTTTTTTAACTATTTTATGTTTGAAGTCAATTAAAAAAAATTGTTCAATAAAAATATATTCTGATCAACAAAAAAATGATAATATATTTGAGATAAAGTGATTTTTTCTTTCAATTAAAAGAAATTATTTTTTCAAATATCTTATATTACATAATCATGTTCTCCATTTCTTTACTTTTCATTTTTCTTTCTCCTATTTTTTTTTCTATCATTTTTTACTTCCTTTTATTCTCTCTTCTCTCACTACTTTATTTTTGTCTCCCCTTTTTCTTCCTTCATTCTTGCTTATTTTTTTCTTTCTCTCCTCTTTGTTCCCCTCTATTTTTCCTTTCCTTCCTCACTTTCCTTCTCCTTCTGGCTTATCTCTCATTTATTTTTTTTAATTTCATTCTAATAAATCTTGATAATTAAATAATTATATTAAAAATATATTTAAGTAATTAAAAAAATTGACAAATATAATTAACAATTTTAACTAAAGTTAATTAAATATGAAACTTTATAAAAAATGATAAAAATGAAAAAGAATGATTTAAATATTCTTTTTTGATGTTACTTTTAACGTAAAATATACTTACTTTTTAATTTTTATTAATAAAGATTTATTAACTTAAAAAAATATTAATAACAAAATAATTATTATGTAACTTGATTTTAAAGATAAAATTTGTATATATAATAATATTTTTTAATAAAAAAATAATTTACATTTATACATTAAACAAGAAAAAACATTTTTTCTTACATTGTCCAAATAATAAAAAATTATTTCATTTTCTAAAAATATATTTTCTTAAGAAAGTACTGTTCATAAAATTTTATTTTTCTAACTAAATAAATGGACCCTAAATTTAAAGATTAAATTACTCTATTATTTCTTGTAATTTCATATTTATAATTTAAATTGAATTCTTTTGCTTAATATTTTTTAATTAGATATGTTTATATTTTTTTTATTATATTCTGTTAGCAGAGAATAATCCATTAGCGATAATTGGCTCTGCTTTGGGGGCAAGGAATTCCCTTTTCCTTCACCAACAAGCAAAGTTGATGAGCCGGGCAATGGAAAAAGAAAAAAAATGGACTTTATTTTGTTAAGCATCTAATGTTGGGCGATGTTTGAAAATTGAAACACAATCATAAACAATTGTTTCTTTTGTTATCATAGTATTTTGGTGGTAACTTAATTGATTCGTAGATTAACTGAACCAGAAAAAGCGAATACAATAATCTTGACTGAAGATGTAAGGAAAAAAAAAGCATAAAATTTCAAAATTTCAATTCATTATATTGAAACAAAAAAAATTAGAATTCGTTGATGGAGTATTCTCAATTAATAAAAAATAAAAAGAATTGTATAATTGTATGTATGACACGCGATTCATGGAATTCAATAGGGTAGGATTGATTCAAAGCAGTGAACCCCATCAAACTCCGGCGCAAACCTCGGCCTCATCGGTGGCGGCGGCGGCAGCGGTTTTGAACTTGAACTCTTCTTCTGTATCGATTCAACGGAGGAAGAAGCAGCAGTAGAAGAAGAAATCTCATCTACCTTTGCCTTGGAATTGGAATCCTTCAAGGAACCCAAAGAGAAGCCCAACTTCTGGCCGTAGGAATATTCAGCGAACAGCGCATCAAAGGAACTGAAAATCGACGTCAACATCGTATAATGAACAACCTTTGAATTGTGAAAGATGATTAAAGGAAGTTGACTATGATGCGGATGACAAGAAGAGGTGGAGAAGGAATTAGGGTATTTAAAGGGGGAAGCCGAATCCTGGAGGGATTTTGAGAATGAGGAAGGAAGCAGCGGCCTAGCGGGAGAGGGAGACCGAGTGGCGGTCATCGTTAGGCGCGTCCAATGTAAGCGTGTTCGTGAATCATTCCAGGATGTTTGTTGATAGGGACACACACGGCTATATTTGTGCAAACCTGATTAATGAGACAAATCGTTTCAACATCAAAAATAGATAAACGTGGGCGGTGATTTTGTTGGCTGCAATATATTTATAGATGAAAATTTAATTATATATCAAGAAGCAAAATTAAAAATTTTATTTAAATATTAATTTTTTATACTAGTGCTAAATTTGTATTTTTTTTTGTCTTAGTATTATTAATGAGATAACTATTATTTTATGTTAGAGTTTAACTGTAAGATTTTTATCTTTTTTTTATTATGGATTATTTTTCTATTTAAGTTAAATTTTGACATTAGAATAGAATATAAGTGCTTGAGAGGAAAATATTTTCAATTAAAAATATTTGTGTATTAATGATAGTTAACAAGTTGTAG
>JANHAO010024347.1:0-11654 GCA_026873985.1 Saraca asoca
CCAAGATTAGTTTTAGGACTTATTTTATTTCAATAGGATCTTTTGTAAATAAGCTCAAATAATATTTGATCCAAAATTTTTAACTAAACAATGAGATAGAAAAATCATTTGAAGAAAAATAAAATTTTATAAAACTATTTTTCACATCATGTATTGATGTGTACATCGATGCATTGAAGAACTTGTGAAAAGTTCATATCGCAATTGAAGTCATATTGATGCATGAAGAAAAATCATTTTAACCCAAGGTTTTGAAAATGGCTACTTCAATACAGTAATTAATGTGAAGGCTGTAAACAACACATTGCACTTCGATTACCATATCAATGAATTAGCAATAATAAATTGTAATTGATGCATCAATTGATGTAACAACTGAAAATCAGTTATTCTATTAGAGACGGTTATAGTAGTTATTCATGCCTCACTGCCTTCACTCTATAAATGATCCTTCACATTTTTTCTTCATAATTCAATGCAAAAACTTCTAATTAAGAGCAAAACACAATTTTCTCTTTATCTCACCAAATCTTTAGAGATTTCTACAAGAATTTTGGATCAAAGGTTACTTGAGATCTTAGTTTATTTGAGATTTTCATCTCAAACTTTGGTATTGTATTCCTCAATCTCTCTTTGCTCAATTTCTTTGTATTTGAGATTTCTAGGAGTTAGAAATCTATATAAGCTTAGAAGAGCCTGTCTTAATTCTTCTAGGTTAGCAAGAAGCCTGCTAATTTCTTATGTGTTATTGTAAAAACTAGCAATTTAGGAGCCTGGTAATCCTGAAGATTTGTATTTTCAATTAAAAAGGTCTTTTGGTTAAGAAAAAACAAATGGAATGGACTTGAATTGCGGTTTCAATTCAAGTTAAACCACTTTAAAAGCTTTTGTCTTCAATTTTCTTTCATCACTTACTTCTTAACTACTCTTGTTGTCAATCTTTTATATTTGCTATCTTTACACTTACTGATTATCAATTTCTACACATTCCATCAAAAGAAATATTAAATTTGATAAAGGTGTATATGAATTCCCTAATGGGAAAAGGGTAAGATATGTACATATTTCGCACTTTTATTCTTTACTGGGACCATCACATATCTCCCCCTTTTTAATTGAAGATAACATCCTTTCATTTTCAATTTTCATTCATATCTCCCCTTTTTTAATTGAAGATAACATCCTTTCAAAAATTCTTTATTTTCCTTAACTAAAATCTTTAGTCTCCCTGTTTTTGAAAAATATTGTTGTTTTTCAAAATTTAAAAACTCATTTTATTTTCAGTTTTTATTTTATCTCTCTCATCTACTCTCCCTCTTTTGAATTTACTTTTATTCATATACTATATCTCCATTTTCAATTTTCATTCATATTTCCCCCTTTTAAATTGAAGATAACATCCTTTCATTTTTAATTTTCATTCATATCTCCCCCTTTTTAATTAAAGATAACATCTTTTTGAAAATTCTTTATTTTCCTTAACTAAAATCTCCCTGTTTAAAATTCTTACTTCTCCATTTTCTAAAATCCTTATCTAAAATCATTATTTCTCCATTCTTCTTATTTATCTATTATTTCTCCCTTCTTCTTATCTAAAATCTTTATTTTTCCCCCTTTTGGCACATCAAAAAGTAATAAAGCATTTTAAAAAAATATAACAAAAAGTATAGAATAAAGAAATTAGAATAGAATAATTCAAATATAATACTAGAATCAATACAAAGTTTAGTATTTAGAATCCAAAATATTCAGATTCATCATCCATAATTAGTACAAAACATCAAAATCAATATATCTTCCAGTATCAAAATACATGATCAACATCAAGATAAGATCTGGAATAACAAAAATAATGAAACAAGGGGATATGGTACTAAGGGATATAGTAAACAAATAGTCAATACACAAACTACTTAGTAGGTCGAGGGTCTTGATCATCCATCCTTTGAAGTTCTACCTCCTAATCTTGTTCTTGCATTTTCTGAGTAATCTCATGTAATTGAGTCTTAATGGAATTGAGTCTCTCATTTACTTGAGTGACATGTCTTCTATTGTCAAGTTTCATAGCACCTAGTCTATCTTCTACTGACTCAATCCAGTTTTCCTATTTGTCTATTAGCTAATCCATTTACACATTCATATGTTTATGCATTCTTTCAATTACCTTAATTATCCTTGATTAAGCTTCATCGGATAACCTAGCTGCTTCTAAGCTTGCGGCATTTCTAGTTGTTTGAGGAAAATTTCACCTTTTCTTAGCCCATTTTCCTTGTTCATTTTCTTCTAATCCCATTTTTTGAAAATGTGATGTGCTAATCATAGTAGTTGGATTTATTTGTAAAACTTGAATTTCATCAGAAGGTTTTATTTTGAATTTGGCAAAGATGGGAGCAAAGATTATGCCATATGGAAGGTATCCCATATCTGTCCTTTTTGAATTATTAGCCAAATATTTAAGGATAAAGTAGGGCATATTAAAATCAGGTTGATTTTTAATAACCCACTTCAAAAAGAGTTCATCCTTTACAATTTGAGTAAAATTTGTCATCCTTGGCAAAATCACTTTACACAAAGCATAATGCAATATCCTATCTTCAGGAGATAAGGCATAAATGAGTAATTTCCCACTTCCATCCTTTGGGGTGGAATAAGAAAAGAGCATCCTTATGGCTAATTCCCTATTGTATTTAGGAAAGGATGTTGTAGTAAGCTTTGGTTGCATATTATCCATGTCAAATTCTTTTGCTAAAAATTGTGACTCAACAACTATAAGCTTATACATCATGTAACATGATAGTTTACCATCAACATCACCAAGATTTGCATAAAACATTTTTACAAGTATAGGGTAGGTGTTTCCCTTATGTGTCAAAAATTTTCTAATCTATACTTATGTAATAGTTCTAATAAATATGTAGTTTTCAACAGTTGATCATCAAAGCCTTTGAAGGGTTCTACCTTCCTATTTGCTAGTTGAAGAAAGGCAACAAACTTGTTTTGTGAGTTAAAATGCGATTCCTCTTTTCCTGATGTTGATGGTTGTGTTGTTTGCTTTTCCTTTCTTTTTGTTGATAGCTTAAGTCTCTTAGACATTTTGAATTTTTTAAAAGATTTTATGAAATCTAGAAGATTTTGTGAAGTTTAGGTAGTTAGGGTTTTAAGGTAGATTTTAGGGATTTTTGGAGAAATTAATTAGTTGGAATTGTTAGATTGGATGTTTCTAATATTTATATGAAAGAATTTTTAAGTAAAAAGTGTTTGAGGATCGAGATTTGGTTAAGAGAGTTTGAGAGGTTTTTGGTGTAGGCTAAGAGTGAAACTATGAAAATGAATTTGAAATTGATTCAGTGTATGTAGGATCGCACTTTGAATCGATTCATGAATTGATTTAGAGAGCAAAAATTTAAGTTTAAATCGATCTAGGTATGAATTTGTTCTTTAAGTTTCATATAGGAATTAATTCATGCTTGAGTTATTCACTAGGTTCTTATATGAATTGATTCATCCAAGTTTAATAAAAAATTTTAGAAATTTTGAAGTCTTCCTAAAACATTGAAAAATTTTATGAATCGATTTAGGAATCAATTCATGGTGTAAATTTTCAAGAGATGAATCGATTGTTGAATCAATTTAGAAACTCAATATAAATCTTGAAAAAATTCAAATCGATTACTGAATTGATTCAGGAAGTCTTGAGCTCAGTTTTTATACAGTTTTGTTTCAAAAGTGTTTACTTAACCTATTTACTAGCCAATGAACTTCTCAATTCCATTGAAAAACTCAGATCTTTCACTATATATACCTACAAAACAAACTCAAGGAAATCTCCAATGCCTAAGTTAGTAATTGCAATGTATAAAATAGTTAAGTATATAAGATAAAAGATATTGAAATGTACTAAAGTTAGGGAATTTGATATTTTCAATCTTGTGGTGAGTGCAATTGTTATCTAACATAATGAATTGCTTCTATTTCTCCCACACAAACCTACAAAATATAATTTGCACTTGCTTTACTGGTACCTAACTAATTTTGGGTCTAGTTTTGTTAGTCAAAATAATAACATTTTTATTTGAAATGGATGTCTTAGGTAACTAAAGTAACTTTTCATTTAGCTTTAACTCATAGGTACCATTTCTATGTGGATAGTATGTGTCCTTTATTATTGTAGTAAAAGTAAGTAATATGTCTATGATTCCTTTTTGACCTCTTCTTCCTTTGTTGTCTATATCTAAAGCCAATCTTATTAGGAGAGTCTTTTTAATCATTCAAAAATTTGTTAAGTTTCATTTTGCTACTTGCAAAGCTTTGTAATTTTTTTGATAAACTACCTATCTCAGATTTATGAGTTTGACATTGATCATATGTTTTATTCTCACTCAATAATTTTTCTGCTAGAATATTCATATCATTATTTTCTTTTTCTAATTAACTAATTTTCTTAACTAGATTTTCTTTTTTTGCTCTAACCTATTTTAATTCATTTTTGGCTTTCAATAATGAATCATACAATTCAATGCATACATCATCAATTTCTTATCACTTCCATCATCAGAAGAGTTATACTTATCACAAGAATTAAGTTCATCTCTAGAGTAAAAGATAAATTCATGACCAAATACTTCATTCTCATCATCTAGTTTATCTTAGTCCTGAAAAGAAACAAGAATTAAGATCTTGTCCTTATTCCCTTAAAGGAATTTTATACTCTTTATTGATTCTAAATGAATCGAATAACTAAGTCAATTGCAATATGATTGTTCACTTTAATTTGTAAGTAAATGCACAGTAGAAGACTTTCTTGTTTGCAAGAATTGCATCAAATTATATGGTTAACAATTATATTGTTTATTAACTAAAATAGCATAAAACTAGATTGTAGATTTAATGTAGAAATAGAAAATATGTAGCAGTATAAAAGTAGTAATGAAAAGATCAAGATGCAGAATTTTTTAAGTGGTTCAACTTGAATTGTAACCATAATTCAAGTCTACCTCCACTGAATCAATCATTAACCGGATGATCTATTATATTATTAAACACAGGAATTAAACCAGGCTCATGCACACTAGTTTTACAAGAAGAATTTTTACAAGGCTCTTATAGACCTATGATACAAAAATTCTATATCTTCACCTTACTATTATCAACCTCACAGCTATAAAGATTTACAAGAATTCAATGCACCTCCTACCAATTGTAATCAACCTCACAATTCTAGAAGCATGCAAAGGGAAGATCAACCTCTTCCTTTATATTCAGATTCCTAAACCCTAGAAATCTAAAAATAGAAATAAGAAGTTTGAGTTAGAGATACAATACTTCAATTGAGATGAAAATATCAATTATCTAGGGTGAATCCTTCAACAATTTGATCAAGATTGATTAAGTTGATGAAAAGCAGTGAGATAACAAGTTTAGGTTAAAGCTTTGAGTTTTTCTCTATTTTTGTCACAATATATGTCATGAAAAAAAATGAGGTTTGGTCTATTTATAGTTGAGATAACTGATATTAAAAAAAAACTAATTTTTAGTTTCTAAGATGATTTATGAATCGATTTATAGTGGTTATAACAAACTTGTAACTAACTAATTGATTTATGAATTGATTCAACATATCAAGAAATTCATGACTAAATCGATTAATGAATCAAATCATAGTATTTTGAAAATAGACGTTAAATTGATTAAAGAAACGATTTAGAAAAATTCCAAATCTTCGGTCAAAAAGTTTTCTTCATGAATCGATTCAAGTTCATTTCATAAGTTTTTCAATATGAATCAATTTGTGAATCGATTCATAGAGTGTAAAATAGTTTTTATAAAAGTTTAACTTATGAAAAAGCATATAAAAACTTTGTTTGAAAACTTTTGATTTAAAGCTTATTTCAAACCAATTATTTGCTGTCTCAAATTAAGTTTTTTTATAAATCATAGTTAGATCAAATTGATTTAGAATTCACTTATAAAAAATCCTATGAAATCAAATAAAGATTACTAAGTTGATGTGGATCTCTTGAGCATAACTTGATCAACTTTGAACTTGTAAAACTAACAAATATTTAAACACATAGTTAGATTGAGATATTAAGTATGATTGTTTTTCAACATCAAAACTAAAGAAAATAAACTAGCTAGGCTAACAATCTCCTCCTTTTTGATTTTGACAAACAATTTAAGTTGATGTTCAAAGTTTCTAAAAGAATTCTAAAATTTTATCATCTTTTCTTCCTAAAAATCTAAAAATCTCATCTTTTTTCCCACTTTTGGTACATCAAAAAGAAATGGTGCCTTAGCAAAGAGTGAAGAAAAGAGTGAGTAATTAAACATCAAAATAGTATCAAATTTTCAAAGTTAGAATTCAACATAAAGAAAAAACTAGCTTCTTATGATTTGAAAGTAAGCTTTCCCTTAGTTAGTTATTCTTCCAATTAATGAAAAATTTGTATTAGAATTGATTTAAGTAAGAAAAATAATATGAATTGAAGTAAAAAATATATTTTGATATATAACAATAGTTTTTGATTCAATTTATTAGTTGCTAAGTCGATTCATTTGTAACTGAATTGATTTATCTGATACTGAATCAATTCAGCTATGTTGAATAAGGTTTTTTAGAAATCATAAAACAGGCCAAAACATTTAAAATTCTACCAATCAGTTTAGAAATCAATTCTACCAAAACATTAAGAAGACCTGAGATTTGTTTTATGCAGTTTTAAATAAGAAAACTTACATATCAAGGCATGTACCAAAATTGATCAAATCAATACAAGTTAAACACATAATTCAAACCTTAATTCACATGCTATATACCTATAAAACATATTAAAAGAAACTTCGATGTTTAAGTTAGAAATCATAACAAAATGTAATCATGCATACCAAAACATTAAAATCATTGAAACATTAAAGATTAGTTAATCAAGATTATTTTTGAAGAGTCTAACATCCCAAGCTCTCTTCAAATGAATACAAATTGCTTTTCATCTAGAGGTTTAGTGACAATATCAGTTAGTTGAAAATCATTTGTATAAATTCATTTGAGATGCCACCTCTTTGGACATGATCTCTTAGAAAATGGTACCTTATTTGTATGTGTTTTGTTTTTGAGTGCATGATAGGGTTTTTGGTGAGGTTAATAGCACTTGTATTATCACACATTATAGGCATCTTGTCAAATTTCAATCTACAGCCTAAAAGTTGTTGTTTCATCCATAAAATCTAAGTACAACAATTTCCAACTATTATGTATTCTACCTTAGCAATTGAAAGTGCTATATAGTTTTGCTTGTTGCAAGACCAAAAGACTAGTGAGTGGCCAATAAATTAACATGCACCACTAGTGCTCTTTCTATCAGTCTTGCTACCTGTATAGTCTGCATCTGAATAACCAAGTAGACTACAAGTGTCTATTTTTGGATACCATAACCCTAAATGCTTAGTTCTAATAAGATATCAAAAAATTCTTTTTATTGCTCCAAGATGTGATTCTTTTGGATTAGTTTGGTATCTTGTATAAAAACAAACATTTAGCATAATATCAGGTTTACTCGCTATCAAATATAACAAACTTCCTATCATTCCTCTTAACAATGTCAAGTTTACACTTTTACCATTTTCATCCAAATCTAATTTGAGTGCAAGACTTATTGGTGTTCTAATGGGCTTGCAATTATCAAATTGAATCCTTTTAAGTAAATCAATTATGTATTTTGTTTCGCTCAGAAAAGTACCATTTAAGCATTGTTTAATTTGTAGTCCAAGAAAGTAAGTTAGTTCTCCCATCATACACATCTCAAACTCACTCTATATGATCTCAGAAAAATCATCTCAAACTCCCATCATCAGTACAACCAAAGATTATATCATCTTCATAAACTTGAATTAATAAAATATGTTTTCCTTTTTCTTTTATAAATAATGTGGTGTTGACCTTTCCTCTTCTAAAACCTTTTCATATTAGAAATTTACTTAACCTATCATAGCAAGCTCTAGAAGCTTGCTTTAATCCATATAAAGCTTTTTGAAGTTTAAAAACATGATTTTGGTAGAGGTGATCCTTAAACCTATGGGGTTGCTAAACATACACCTCTTCCAAAATGTATCCATTCAAAAAAGTGCTTTTGACATCCATTTGAAAATGTTTAACACTTCTAGAGTAGAAGAAAGCTAGTAACATCTTAATAGCTTCTAACCTAGCAACTGGTGCAAAGGTTTCATCATAGCCTATTGCTTCTTCCTGATTATAACCTTTTACATCTAACCATGCTTTATTTCTTATGATAAATCCATTCTCATCCAATTTATTTCTAAAGACCCATCTAGTAACTATAATAGAACTATTTTCAAGTTTTGGAACAAGTGTCCAAACTTGGTTTCTTTTGAATTGGTTCAATTCTTCATGCATAGCTAATACCTAATTTTCATCTTTTAAGGCCTCTTGAATATTCCGAGCCTTAATTTGTGAAACGAAAGTAAAATGGTTGCAAATATTTCATAAATGACTACACATTACCCATTTAGTAACTTCTCCAATTATCAAGTTTTTGGGATGACTTTCCATGAACTTCCATTGTTTCTGAGAAGTGTTGGGTTTAAAAATATCTAAGATCATTGTATCATTATCATCTTCCTTTGGATCAAGAGAATTTATGTTTAATTGATCTTGTTACGCCTCTGAGCTAGAGTTAGAAATCAACCAATTTTGTTAATTATCTTCTACTCTTAACCTATCTACACTTAAGGTAAGCTCATAAAAAATAACATGTATAGATTCTTCAATCTTCAAAGTCTTTTTGTTATAAACATGAAAGGCTTTGCTAGATGAAGAATATCCAATAAAAACAACTTCATCTAATTTAGCATCAAATTTATCCAAATTATCTTTGCCATTATTGTGAACAAAGCACTTATAACCAAAAATATGAAGATGTGACACATTTGGCTTCCTTCTATAATAGAGTTCAGAGGGAATTTTATTCAAAATAGGTCTTATCAAAACTCTATTTGATACATAGCAGGCAGTATTGACTACATCTACACAAAAGGACTTAGGAAGTGAGCTTTCATTCAAAATTATTCTTGCTATATCAACTAAACATGTGTTTTTTAGTCACACCATTCTATTGAGGTGTCCTAGGTGCTAAAAAATTATAGCTTACACCACTTGATTCATAAAAAGCAATAAAATTCTTGTTTTCAAACTCTTCTCCATGATCGCTTCTAATGTTGACTATGATGAACCCTTTTTCATTTTGAATTACATTTGCTAATTTTTTAAAAGCTTCAAATGTATCAGTTTTACATGATAGAAATAGAGTCCATGTAAATCTAGAATAATCATCTACAATTACAAGCACATTGAGATTTCCTCCGTAGCTTTTAATCCTAAATGGTCCTACTAGATTCATGTGAAGAAAATCAAGGGATTTTGAAGTAGGAAGAACCTTTTTCAATTTAAAAGAAGATTTGACTTGCTTTCTTTCCTAGCATGCATCACACATTTTGTCTTTGGTGTAGTTTAATTTTGGTAATCCTAAAACTAAATTCTTTCTAGAGAGTTTTCCTATCAGTTCCATATTAGAGTGTCCAAGTCTCCTATGCCAGATCCAAGAATCTTCATTTAGACTAACTAAACAAGAAGAATCTATATTTGATTTAGCATTCAAATTAATTATGTAAATATGATTAATTCTATATCCTACAGGTTTAACTTGTTTGTCATTATCATTAATAACCAGACATTTGTTTGAATTGAAAATTACTTTGTTTTCTTTGTCACAAAACTGACTAATACTTAAGAGATTATGTTTTAAACCTTCAACTAACAACACATTATCAATAAAACAATTAGGCATCTTACCAACTTTACCTATTCCAATCACTTTTTGGCATCATCTCCAAAGGTTACTTTACCTCTTGTGATTGATGTGAGAGTGATGAAGTTGTTTCTATTCCTTGTCATATGGCAAGAACATCCACTATCAAGGAACCATATATTACTTCTTTTCCTCCCAAAATCATGCAAAATAGAGATTATACTTGCTTTAATGGTACCCACTTGATCTTGGGTCCAAATCTATTAGGTAGCAATGAAACATTCTCTTTAGAACTAAATGCTTTAGGCAGCCAGATCAGTTTTTCATTTGGTCTTAGAACATAGGTGCCATTTCTATATGGACAAAATTTAATATGATGACTACTATGATTGTAATAAAAGTAGGTAATGTAATGAAAATTTCTCTTTGTCCTTGATTGTTTATAACCTAAACCAGCTTTGTTTTAAGTACCTTTTTTATTGTAGCATGTTGTTAAGTTTCACATTGCTATCAACAAATCCTTGTAATGCCTTATTCAATTTTTCTATTTTAATTTTGTAAAGCTCACATTGATCACATGCTTTGCTCTCATTCAATAGTTTCTCCGCTAAAATGTTTAGATCACTATTTTCTTTTTCAAATTGCTTAATCTTTTTAAGCAACTTTCATTTTGAGTTCTTAATTACTTTAACTCCTTTTTGGATTTAGTCAATGCTTCATAGATTTCCTCATACAAATCATCAAATTTATTATCAATTTCAACATCAATTTGATTACTGGATTCACTATCAATATCACTAACATAAGAGCCACAAAAAAATGAAAGATATTTCAATGCCTCTATGTCTTCATTATGTTTGGCCATGAGACAATGTTGTCTTTTTTTGGATTCGGCCTCAATTCTCCCAATATAAGCAATCTCTAAAGTATCTAAGATTTCCTTTGCTGTTGTACATTCAAAAATTCTTTTAAACTCATTAGTAGACAATGAATTAATAATAACCTATTTTACTTTGGATGTAAGGAGATATTTCCTCCTTTCATCCTCATTCCACAACAATTTAGATTTAGGCTATAGAATTCCATTAATAGATATTTAAGGACATTCATAACCTAATTCTAAAAGTTCTAACATGTCTACATCTAATGCTTCTATAAAAGACTTAATTTTATGTTTTTAAAAAGCAAAATTTTCACTATCAAAAGCAAGAGGATTGTTTAAGGATGGACAATCAAGCAAAACAGTCAATTTAGAATCCATAATTTTGTTAAAAGATAGAGTATCAAGACCCAAAGCTTTGATACCAAAGGTTAGTCCCAAAAAGAAACAAGAATTAAGATATTGCCCTTATTCCCTTAGAGGAATTTTATACTCTTTATTGATTCTAAATGAGTTTAACAACTAAGTTAGTTGCAATATGATTGTTAACTTTAATTTGTAAGTAAATGCATAGAAAAAGACTTTCTTCTTTGCAAGAATTGCATCAAATTATATGGTAAACAATTATATTATGTATTGATTGAAATAGCATAAAACTAGATTACAAATTTAATGTAGAAATAAAAAATATGTAGCAGTATAAAAGTAGTAATGAAAAGATCAAGACGTGGAATTTTGAAATGGTTCAACTTGAATTAAAATCACAATTTAAGTCTACCTCCACTGGATCAATCCTTAACCAGATGATCTATTCTATCATTAAACATGTTAGCCTTAGAAGTTATTAAATCAAGATACTCTAAGCTATACATTGGTTTTAATATTGAAAAAGCAATTTATTATCTAACAATATGTTTTAGTGTGTTTGAATTTATTTTTCAGGTATTTGATTC
>JANHAO010024348.1:0-11650 GCA_026873985.1 Saraca asoca
ATTTTTATTATTTACGCGTATCCCCCACGTGTCGGTGTCCTATATTTTTTGAAAATGCCGTATCCCCGTGTCCGTGTCCGCGTTTCCCCGTGTCCACGTACCGGTGTCCGTGCAACCTAGCTTGAGACCATTCAAGATTGTGGTTGATCGACTGAGCTCACAAATCAAGTATCAATCAGTCAACTAAACACGGGATTCAAGGTGCGATAGTTAGGCCCATAACTAAGTAGTTAGAAGACAATCCGCAAAACAAGGTCATGCCCAATCATGCGATCATTTCCCTTGACATGTGGAACGAGATTCTTGCTCTATCATCATTATGTTATTAATGCATAATCGTTTGTCGTTCAAGCAAGTGCACGACCAATGATAGGTCCTTGCCTATATAAAACGCTCACAGGTACATCACTTAAAGGGCTATTCTTAATATACTCATAAAAGTGCTAGACTAATTTTAGCATTGGAGTATGCTACATAGACCACTTCCATCACACATTGCTAAGTCTATTCTTTGTGCAAGGCATTTTGTAGTTGTATATCACCACATAGGTAAACCCGTTCCAGTCAAGAAGCTTCATTTGGCTCCATCTTTGGCTTTCCTAGCCACTAACATCACACGACACTCTCGTTCTCGCTCCTACTCTACACATACTTCATCGTCCTTTCAGGATCGTTGCACAGGAATGTTAGAAAAGCACAATCGAGATCAAACGATGGAGGAAGCACGTTGAATAACCATTGAAATTGAGCGCGACACTTTGGCTAAGCAAGTCCGTCGGCTATAGGTGGAGCTGGATGCCCTATGTCGAACATGAGCTTTGTCATTTTTACCTCTGCCACCCTATGATGCTAAGTCTCGTTCTCATAGAAATTAACCCTGCTTTAGGGTAAATCCCACTTACCTTATTCCCACCACCATTTACCTTACTCGGGTTTGCGATTAGGCAATTTCTAATTATCCCTAGCAAAGTGCCCAATGTTGCCCTTATTCAAGCTATTGGCATGATTAGAGAATTATATAAATGTTAAAGAGGTGGAGTTTGCCCAAAGACAAGTTAAGAGCAGTCAGTCTAAGAGTATGCAACTAAAAGACAAAGGACACAAGCGCATGCTACCGTGTGGATGGTTTAATAACTATGAGTCATTAAATGCACCTATCAACCACATTGTCCAAGATGTTCGAGTAGCAGAATTAATGAAATTTCCATCTTAGAAGAGAAGAAAGTTCCTTACAGTAGATAGGTCAAAATATTGCAAGTTCCATTAGGATTATGGTCATCAAACCGATGAGTATGTCATGTTAAAAGATGAGATTAAGGCTTTAATTTGGAAAAGATATCTCTCTAAATATAAGAAATTTTAGGGATCATCAAGAAAGAGAAAACAGAAGGGAGTGTGACCGATCGCCAAGAATTGGTCAAATGGATGGACAACAAACAGAAAAGGAGCCTCCAAATTTAGGGATGGTAGAATCGATTATAGGTGGTTTTGCTAGAGGAGGAATCTCCAAGAATGCTAAAAAATGGCACCTCTAATTCATCATGGCTATTAAGGGAAAGAAAAGAAGAGAACATTGAAAAGAAGAGAACACTAAGAACCTATCTACTTAATAGAGAAAGACCTTAATGACATTGATCGAGACCATAATGACCACATGGTGATCTCGACACTAATATATATTTCCTAGTCAAGCTTGCCGATCAAGAGAGTTTCATAGACATGTTATATTTGCATACTGATGATGCCCTTAGTGTTCCAAAGAGCATGTATAATCCTTACAAATGTGTTCTGATTGGTTTAATAGAAGGACAAATATAAGTCGAGGGAATGGTTACTTGAAAAGTGACCTTAGGCACCGGACTTCTAACAAGGTATGTTGATGTGAATTTCTTAGTGGTAGCCATGCCAAATAATGCCTATAATGCCATTCTTGGCTGACCTTTCATAAACTAGGTAAGGGCTATTGTCTTTACTCTTTACTTATTAATGAAATTTCCCATTATAGGAAGGATATGTGAAGTTCACACCGATCAACAAATGGCCTGTAGGTGTTATGTGGCTAACTTGGCTAAGAATAAAGAAAACACAAGTGGGACAAAATAGGTGGCCATCAACCCACCTAGCATTAAATGCGAAATGATAGACTTGACATTACTAGATGTCTAAACAAACAGCCCACGTTGATCGGCACACAAGTTAGATATGGAAGAAGTATACATAATTGGAAAAAATGATAATAGGACAATAAGAATAAGTGCAACCCTTTTGACAATTGACAAGACATGACTAATTGAGCTCCTTAAAGAATACATCAAAATCTTTGCCTGGATAACTGCATATATGTAGGGGGTCGATCCAAACATTGCATGCCACAAATTGTTGATTGGTCCTAGGATCAAATTTGTTCAATAAAAGAAAAGAAACCATGACATTGAGCAACAAAAAGTATAAGAAAAGAGGTTGGGAAGCTATTAAGAGTTAGTTTCATTTGAGAAGTCAAGCACACAACCTGATTAGCAAACGTCATCCTTGTCAAAAAGGTTAGTGGTGAATAGAGGATATGTGTTGACTTCACAGATCTTAACAAACAAAACTCAAGACCTCACACCCAAAGGTGCTGTCAACTAGCTCATTGTTGGGTAATGGATAAGAATCTTTTGTACATACTTAAGACCATTCAAGATTGTGGTTGATCAACTGAGCCCACAAATCAAGTATCAATCAATCAACTAAACACGAGATTCAAGGTGCAGTAGTTAGGCCCATAACTCAATAGTTAGAGAATAATTTGCAACAAGCTGAACACTTGAGATCATGCAGAAATCATGTGATCATTTCCCTTAACATGTTGAATGAGATTCTTGCTCTATCATCAACATGTTATTAATACATAATAATTTATCGTTCAAGCAAGTGCACGACCAATGATAGGTCCTTGCCTATATAAATTGCTCTAGGTACATTACTTAAGTGCTATTCTTAATATACTCATAAAAGTGCTAGACTAATTTTAGCATTGGACTGTGTTAGGTAGACCACTTCCATCATGCATTGCTAAGCCTGTTCTTCATGCCAGGCATTTTGTAGTTGTAAGTCACCTCATAGGTAGACCCCCTCTAGTCAGGAAGCTTCATTTGGTGCCTTCTTTGGCTTTCCTAGCCACTGACATGACACGACACTCTCTTTCTCACTCTTGCTCCACACATGTTCCATTGTCCTTTGAGGATCATTGCATCAGAATATGAGAAGAGTACAATCGAGATCAAATGACAGAGGAAGCATGCCAAATAACCATTGAAATTGAGCATGACACTTTAACTTAGCAAGTCTACTGGCTATAGGTAGAGCTGGATGCCCTATGTTGAACATGAGCTATGTCAGTTTTACCTCTGCCACCCTATGATGTTAAGTCCCATTCTCATAGAAATTAACCCTGCCTTAGGGTAAATCCCACTTTCCTTACTCCCACCACCATTTACCTTACTCGGGTTTGCAATTAGGCAATTTCTAATTATCCCCAGCAAAGTGCCCAATGTTGCCCTTATTCAAGCTATTGGCATGATAAGAGAATTATATAAATGTTAAAGAGGTAGAGCTTGCCCAAAGACAAGTTAAGAGCAGTCAGTCTAAGAGTATGCAACTAAGAGACAAAGGACACAAGTGCATGCTACCGTGTGGATGGTTTAATAACTATAAGTCATTAAATGCACTTATCAACCACATTGTCCAAGATGTTCAAGTAGTGGAATTAATGAAATTTTCATCTTAGAAGAGAAGAAAGTTCCTTATAGTAGATGAGTCAAAATATTGCAAGTTCCATTAGGATTATGGTCATCAAACCGATGAGAGTGTCATGTTAAAAGATGAGATTAAGGCTTTAATTTAGAGAAGATATCTCTCTAAAAATAAGAAATTTCAGGGATGGTCGGGAAAGAGAAAGCAAAAGGGAATGTGACCGCTCACCAGGAATTGGTCGAATGGATGGACAACAAATAGAAATGGAGCCTCCAAATTTAAGGATGGTTGAAACGATTGTAGGTGGTTTCATTGGAGGAGAAACCTCCAAGAATGCTAAAAAATGGCATCTTTAGTTCATCATGGCTATTAAGGGAAAGAAAAGAAGAGAACATTGAAAAGAAAAGAACATTAAGAACCTTTCTACTTAATGGAGAAAGGCCTTAATGACATTGATTGAGACCACGATGACCATATGGTGATCTTGACACTAATCCATAATATCTTGGTCAAGTGAGTCCTTGCTGATTAAGGGAGTTTCACAAACATCTTATATTTGCATACTGCTAATGCCTTTAGTATTCCAAAGAGCATGTATAATCCTTACAAACATATTTTGATTGGTTTAACAAAAGGACAAGTATAAGTTAAGGGAAAGGTTATTCTAAAAGTGACCTTAGGCATCGGACCTCTAACAAGGTATGTTGATGTGAATTTCTAAGTCGTAGTTATGCCAAATAGTGCCTATAATGCCATTCTCGACCAATCTTTCATAAACTAGGTAAGGGCCATCGTCTTCACTCTTAATTAATGAAATTTCCTACCATAGGAAGGATATGTGAAGTTCACACCAATCAACACATGTCCTGTAGGTGTTTTATGGCTAGCTTGGCTTAGAATAAATAAAGCACAAGTGGGACAAAATAGGTAGTCATCAATCCATCTAGCAACAAATGCTAAATGATAGACTTAGCATTACTAGATGTCTAACAAAATAGCACACGTTAATTGGGACACAGGTTAGATATGGAAGAAGTATACATAATTGGAAAAAATGATGATAGGACAATAAGAATAAGTGCAAACCTTTTGACAATTGACAAGACATGACTAACTGAGCTCCTTAAAAAGTACATCAAAATCTTTGCCTAGATAACTGCAGATATGTGGGGTCAATCCAAATATTACACGCCACAAATTGTTGATTAGTCCTAGCATCAAATTTGTTCAACAAAAGAAAAAAACCATGGCATCGAGTAACAAAAAGTTATAAGGCAAAAGGTTAGGAAGCAATTAAGAGTTGGTTTCATTTGAGAAGTCCTATACACAACCTGATTAGCAAATGTCATTGTTGTCAAACATGTTGGTAGTGGATAAGGGATATGCATTGGCTTCATAGATCTCAACAAGGCATGTACCTTTGAGTATGAGGTCTTGAGTTTTGAAGTTGCATTTTTTAGGTTTAATTAGTTAGAGTATGCACCCAGATGACAAAGATAAAATAACATTCATAACCAACCAAGAGGTTTACTGCTATAAGGTAATGTCATTCAGTTTTAAGAATGCAGGAGCAACTTATCAGAGAATGATAAATAAAGTCTTTGCTAAACAAATAAAGTGAAACATGAAAGTGTATGTTGATGACATGATAATTAACTCATAGGGTATGAACCAACACTAAGCGGACTTAGAAGAGACATTTAACATCTTAAAGAAAATCCAAATGAGACTAAACCCCAAGAAATGCACATTTGGAGTAAGAGCAAGGAAATTCCTGGGCTTTATGCTCACTGAGTAAGGAATAGAGGCAAACCCATCTAAATGCCAGATGACTATGACATGAAAATCCCTGTTGACCATCAAAGAATTCCGGGCACTAAATGATATAATCATTGCCCTAACATGCTTCATGTCCATGTCACTTGATAAATATGCTTCCTTCTTTAATTTACTTGAAAATGTTAGAAATTTTGCATGGATTGATGAATGTGAGAAAGCTTTCAAAGAATTGAAAGAGTACTTGGCCACATCACCTATACTTTCTTAACCACAACCTAGTGAAAAATTATCTATGTACTTGGTGGTAATTGAGGAAATGATAAGTTCGATGCTCATCCAAGAGACTAAAGAATATCAAAAGCCAATATACTTGATAAGTTGAACATTGAACAGGGCAGAGACGAGGTATTAGAAGTGTGTTTTGCTTTCTACATCCTAAAACTGAAGCCTTATTTTCAAAACTATCATATAATCATTCAAATGGATGCTCACATTAGACAAGTGCTCTACAAGCCTACTCTTGTTGGTCGACTCGTTGCATGGGTAGTGGAGTTCTCTAAATATAGACTCATTTATGAAGCTTGATGAGCAATTAAAGTACAAGCACTAGTAGACTTCATAGTGGAGATGACTAGGGTGGAGGAAGAAAGCCAAATGAACAAATTAGGTACTGCATGTTGACAAATCAACGAATGGTAAGGGAAATGGAGTAGGTATAATCCTTGAAAGACTTGGTGACCTGGTGTTAGAATACTTGCTAAAATTTAATTTCAAAGTAACCAATAACTAAATAGAGTATGAAGCCTTGATAGCAGGATTACAATTGCCAAAAGAGGTGGGTGCTTGGTCATTGACAATTATGAGTGATTCCTAGTTGTTGATCACCTAAGTGAACTAGGAATATGAGATTAAGGGCCAATGTTGATTAAATAAGCCGAGATGGCAAAAAACATACTTGAAGAAGTTAAATACGAATTGACAAGGATCCTTAGAGTAGAGAATGACCATGTAGATGCATTCGCGAAACTAGCTAGCACCAAAATAGTTGTTAATAATCAAACAATAATAAAAGAAATACTTTAGGCCCCTTGTACAAAAAAAATTATTTGCATAGAATAAGAAGAATTTTGAATGACACCAATTATATCTTTGCTCAAGAATGACCATCTACCAAAAAATAGGAGGGAAGCCAAAAAAGTTGAATGACAGTTAGCATATTTCTTTTTAGAGAACAATCATTTATACAAAAGAAGCTTCCCACTTCCATCTCAAAGGTGTTAATAACTAGTCAAAGCTAACTATGTCCTAAGAGAAATCTATAAAGGGATCTATGATTGTTACTTAGCTGGTACAACTTTAGTACTGAAGGCCATTTGGTTAGGATATTACTAGTGCAAAATGAAAAAAAAAAACAAGGTGATTAGGCTAGTGTAAAAATGTAAAAGATGACAAAAATTTGTCAAAGTCCAGAGATAATCACCAACAAACCAAATATCTATAGTCTCTCCATGGTCATTTGACTAATAGAGGATTGTCCTCTTGGGACCCCTTCCCAATTGCTCTCGGTCAGTTAAAGTATATAGTGATAACGGTCGATTACTTCACAAAATAGGTCAAAGCAAAATCCATCTTAACTATAACTTCAAATAACATGTAGAAATTCATATGGACATTATTTGCAAGTAAAATTTCTTATAGCATTTCATTAAGATAATTTCATTTAACTAATAGTTCTTTGTAGATATGGTCTCCCAGCAACAATCGTATCTGATAATAGGAAATAATTTGCTAGCAATAGTTTTAGATTTTATGAAAGATTGTGAATCAAGTAAAAGTTTACATCCATCAAACACCCCTAAACCAACGGACAAGCTAAGTTGGCAAATAGGATCATTCTAGAAAGACTGAAGAAAAGATTGGATGGAGCCAAAGGAAAATGGGTAGAAGAACTGCTGAGCATCTTGTGGTCTTACAACAACCCTACACTTTTCACAAAGGAAATCCTATTCATGCTTATATATGGATTCAAAGCTATGCTTCCAGTCAAACTAGGATAATACTCCAATTTAAAGTACTCTACCACTTGAAACTCGAGTAGTCCCTCGACATTATAAAGTCCAAATAGTCCCTCAACACTTGAAACCTTGTGTGGTCCCTCTGAATTAAAGGACGGAGTAGGACTTTGGCACCTAAACTCAAGTAGTTCCCTGATACTTAAACAACAAAAATTAAAGGAAATGAATTTAAAGGTGAAGCTAACACAGAACTAAATGACCCATTGAAGGTCAAATCAATTGAATAATCTAAAGGACCTGGGAATGGTCCTTCGACGCCATAAAAACCTAAGTAGCCCCTCAGTGTTCAAGCATGGCACAAAATCAAAACTAACATGTAAAGTGATTAACCCGTTGGAAGTTGAAAAAATGACAAAAAACAAAATCATGTAGAAAAATGATTGATCCATTGGAAGTTGAAAAAACAAAAGGAAAAATCACATAGAAAAAATTGACCCGTTAGAGGTCTTAAGATAAAGTAAATAACCTATTGATTAGCAAAGGAAGCAAAGTGAAGAAAAAGGTATGAAGTTGAATGAATTAAAGAACAAAATCCATCATGCTTAAGATAAAATATTCCATAAAGCATACAAAGTAATGAAAACAATACAAACACTCAAGTTTGACTGAGCTTCTTTAAAATGTTTTTAAGGGACATGTACCTATCGATCTTATAATGATCAAGCTTCACAGCTTGGTCAAAGTAGGATTGATAGATAGGTAGGAAAGGTGTTTAGCTTTGATGATCTCCTTTCGTAACTCTTTCTTTCACCCTAAAACACCCTTGTCCTCCTCACAACCCCTTTCACTTGACCTCTAACTCCTCGTCTTTCTACAAAAGCAATTTGGAGGATTTCTTTTTCTTTGTCACCGCTGCATCTTTTTTCTTCACCAACTTGGATATGCAATCAATCAAGTCATGGATGCTTTTGTCATGATCAACAAAATTTGTACTCTTAGCCTCAAGTTCTTTTCATAAATTCTCTATGGTATTAAAGTCAATCTCAGAGCATTCTCTCTCATCTTGGGCAGGAACTAGGATGGCTAACAAAATAGACATCACAGATTAAACAATCTAGGCCAAGGCAAGAGCACGGATCTCTTCAAGCTTCTATAAATCCATCCTTGAATGGTCAATCTCAAGAATCTATCCGTTGTGCCAATGATCTAAAAATGAGAAAACACAAGTCAACAAACAAACAAGCAATTCAAAATAGCAATGCAAAGAGAAATAAGGCATATAAAGGATATCTCGAGTATCGAGTAAACCTAGTGCCAAGAGGTGAATGATCAAATCTTGCTCACTAGATGAATAATCTTTGGGAGGATAGTCTCTAAGTTGATGAGTGGGTAATGTCCACTTCATAGGGTAAAGCCAATTGCCTTTATGAAGAAAGAAAGGATGGAATCCTTTCATGATGCAAACCTTGAAGAAAGAGTTCTTTCAAGTCTAAACGGAGGTAAGCATGATCCTAAAAATCACTTGATTTTGGCTGTTAGGTAAAGTACCTATTAGCTTCTGTTAGGAATAGGTGAAGAAAAATAGAAAAGTGTTCACAATAGGATCTTGGCATATCCGAAGGCATATCACCTCAAAGTAGATAAGGAAAGCTCAAGCATTCTAGGCAAGCTACGAAGGACATATGTTAAGCTACCGAGGAATGTCCAACTGGAAAGTGGTAAATGGTGGAGAAACATGAAAACGATTAACTGCGTCTCTATAAAATATAATGAAGGATGACATGTCGTACCTTCACAAGTGTTCGTCATCTTCCACAAGTTAGAAGAAGATCCCTTTAATTATATTGTTTATGGTATCAAGATCTCACCATTTAATAGAAGGAGGAACCATTTTCATATCTAGATGGATCCATCTCAAGTCATCTAGCACCACATCAATTAAGTATGCCCACTTAACTCCATTCTCATCTTGAGATAGTTCAACTATAATCACTCAAAGAGGTTTAGTGAATTGAAAGGTGATGTTCTTGAAAAAGTACTCCCCAAGATTCGAGGATGATGATGAATCATAATTGGGATGTTCCAGTCATGAATAGAAAAATATGGAAAATTAAGGTCATCTTAAAAAAAACTAAACAAAATATAAAGGTTAGGTTGAGTGACAAAAAAGAAAAGGCAAAGCTTAGAGCAAAGATGGTTGTTTGGAGAAGGAAGGAAGATGGAAGAGTGAGAAAAGGCACTGTGAAAGGATGACTAAGGGTAAGTAAGATTTAAAAGCGGTTTCTTAAGGAAAAGGTGATAAATATAAGAACTAAACTAAAATCACATACAGAAGCATAACAATCATGACCCAAGGTTGCTAAATGTCATTTTCTCAAATAGAACAAGGACGTGAAAGATCTCTAAAAATTGAAAAACAATTAGGCTAAACTATCAATGACACGACAAACACAAATGGAAGTAAAACTAAAGCCTAATATCATTGATGTCAACAAAGCTACAACAAAGCAAGAACTCAAAAGGCAAAGAAAAAAAAAATGGAAATTTAGCAAGAAACAAAGAAGAAGGGTTGTACCTGAGGAAGAAAAGCTAAAAAATTCACCAGAAGTATAAGGAAATGCACAAAATAGAGTGAGAAGGTTTAGTGCACAGAAGAAGAAACATCTTAAAGGATTTAGGGAAGTAAAAAGTGCTTCTCAAAAAATCAACTTGGCTATTTAAAGGAAAACTTATGGTAATCTAACTAGTGAGATGCGACAAGATGAACAATCTAGATGGCAATCCATACCATGATGAGACATTTGTGGTTTATACGTACCTTAAATATACACCCATCATGATTGTGCTTGCAACAACCACTTCACAATTGGTGTAAGAATATGAAAAGACACCTTTAGGTGGAATGATGATTTGAAGGGAAAAGAAGGGAAAATGACAGTTTAAAATGGACTCTTCAGGCTATGACTAACTGATCGCATTAGAAGGCAGGTAAACTGGCCAAAACCTAAGACAAGCAGACTGCCTAAAATAGAATCTTAGTCAAATGATTAGACAATGACACTAAGTTTCCATGATAGAATGTATCATCCAAAGATGTTAACCTAAGTCCATCTAGAATTATGGTCAACCGATCGAGCCCATAAATCAAGTATCAGTTGATCGCCTAAACACGGGACCCAAGGTGTGGAAGTTAGGCCCATAACTAAGCAATTTGTGGACAATCCATAACAAGTTGAACACCCAAGATTATGCATAAATCACATGATCATTTCCCTTAACATGCAAAACAAGATCCTCGTCCTATCATCAACATATTATTAATACATATCCACCTGTTGTTCAAGTAAGAGCACAATTAGTGGTAGGTCCTTGCCTATATAAAATGCTCTAGATACATCACTTAAGGACTATTCTCAATAAACTCATAAAAACATTAAATTGACTTTTGTATCAGAGTGTGTTAGGCAAACCACTTTTGCTACACAATACTAACCTTATTCTTTGTGCATGACATTTTATAGCCATAAGTCATCCTATATATAGACCTACTATAGTTAGGAAGCTTCACTTGTAATGATTCAATCTATGTTAATTAGTTAGAGTTAAATATGAGCTTTGACTTTTGGCAAAGACTAGTGCTTTTGAAATTTGAAGAAGGTTATGCAACGAATTTGAATGAAAAATATTAGTAGGCTAATTCCATTTTCTCTTACAAAGAAGGAGGTTATGTTGTTAGATTATTTTAATAATCTATAGTGGCCCATGTAACTAATAGACTAGCTTTAAATAAAAGATGGCCTAATGTGATGATTGTTTGGTCTAATGGTAATTAAAGTCAGTGGGGGTTATTTTAAATTTTAAAATTTAAAAATAAATCCCTCCCCTCCCCCTTCATTATAAGTGATTACCTGTAATTATAGAAAATGGAATATAAAGGGAAAAGACACAACAACAAGAACACGTATCTTCACCATCAAAGATATAGTAAGAGGAAGGAAGAGAGGGGAAAAACTCATATTAATATACAAGAACATTGATCAAGAGGAATAAAAAGAAATCATCAAGATCAAGTCATGGATCCAAGTAAGGGTCTTTAACCCTTCATTATAGGTATTAAATGC
>JANHAO010024349.1:0-11653 GCA_026873985.1 Saraca asoca
AAGGATAAATTGTTATTCAACATCAAAACAAATTTAGAGTAAGAATTTCCTTTAGAGTTAACAATTTCCTTTAAAGGCTAACAATTCATATCACAACCACACGTCTTTTTGTCACACTATCTTTATAACTATCCATATTGTTTCCATAACATTTATGTATAATTAATTACTAGGTTAATCAATATTAACTTAGAAATTACTCATTTAAGGCTTCTTATCCATTATATTCAATTTAGTTGCATTCCATGTAAGTTTAGACCCAAGGAAATAAAATAGTTCTTAAAGAGAAAGAAGTTTGAATTGAAAAGAGTGGGAAAATTCTAGAGGTGTGATCAAAACCATAAACATAAATGGGTTTGAAATTCGAGTAGAATCACGATTAGAATTGTTGAAGAAATTCAAGTAGAATCAAGGAAATTTAGTTGAAAATATGAGTTTACTTGCCACATTTTGAAAACTTTTAGGAAGTTCAAATTTAAACACGATCCAAATCATGATCAAAATTGAAAAAAAAAGTAGGAAATATCAATTCAAATCATACAAATTTAGTTCAAAACTCAATTCAAAATGTAAGAACAAAAGTGCTAGGTTTTTACGAGAATGATTGTGGGTTTAGTTCAAAAAACTATAATTCGACTTGCATAAGTAGGTTTTGCATGAAAATAGTAGAAAAATAGGGTAAACAACTTTCTATTCAAAATTCTACTATAAGTTCTCATTTTGACATGTTTTGATAGTTTAAATATGCACATAAATTAGCTAATTCCATAGCAAACCAATCAACTTATCAATAGATCCATTCAATCTCAAATTTGGCCACACAATCACCAAAAACTCATGCTATCCACTTGCACCAACTAATCAATAATTCAGAAGCAAGAACACATTATAATTTACAAGAAAGGTAATAATTACTCACCTTAGCAGCTGGAAATAAACAAATTGATTAGATCTCACAAAGATCTTCAATATTCTTTAAGAATGCAAAAGAAAGGTCTACTAGCTTTCAAATTTTCCCAAGATTTTTCCTTTTCATCCAATCATATATGATTAGGTTATGGTTCCATTTAATAGAAATAAGCTATATCTAATAGATTCAAACTCTAAAACATCATAAAAAATCAGATTGATTCATAGGTTGAATAGTAATGTAAATAGTGATAGCAGATTTCAAAAATTCATAACTTAACTTTTACTCCATGGATCAATAAGACTTTGATGTCAAATTGAATAGGAAGAGGAGAGGAACTAGCTATAAAAATATAAGAAATTTACATGGAAGGATGAAGGAATACCCAAAGAGAGAGAAGGAGAGCTTGTAGAGAGAAAGATTGAGCTTAGAGAAGAGGATGAAGTGTTGCATAAAGCAACTGGAAGTAGGTATAAAAGGAATAGAGGGAATTGACATTGAGAGGTTAGAAATGGAAAAAGAAAGTTTAAGTTAACTTCCCTTTTTTACTCATCTTGACTTAAACTATTTTTTCCTATTTCCTCAACTTTGAATCCATAATTAACATACTCTGTGAACACTAACGACAGTGAAACTTTAACACACACTAGTTAAATTAATTACCTTTGTAACTATTATAAGTATACACTCAGTGGGCACTTATAACCTTAGTTTTGATCTTTCCAATGTTTTTCCTAATATTTATTCATGAAAACATGAATTTTTCTCCACGAGCATTTGAAATGTGAACTTCCACTTTCTGAAGATTCCTATCATTCATACAATTTTTTTCCACTATCTTTGGACAATTCATATCCCAAAATTTGTAGTTTTAAAATTCTTAAACTATTCAAATTTACCACTTTTAGATTTTCTATAAAGCCATTTTATTGCCATAATTCATTTTAGAAAATTCAAGATGCTACAACTACCCATTCTTGACGGTTGTGATGGATGCTCCTTTGCTTGCCCACTTCAAACCACTAACCCATATCAACTTATATGATGGTACGTCAGAGTCTCAAGAGCCTCTAGAGGTTTTTTTAGCCTAAATGTTATTGTCAAAGGCTCTAGATGCCATTATGTGTCATGCTTTTTCTACCACCCTAAAGAAGGCCAGTCTGCTTTGGTTCACAACATTGCCAAGGTAGTTGATTGACAATTTTCACTAGCGTGCTGAGACATTTTCCACTCACTTCGTAACTAGTAGAGCATATCAAAAAATGTTAGTAGCTTTGGTTAATTTGTAGCAAGGACATTGCAAGACACTCAAGGAGTATCTTGCTAGTATAAGGCCCTAGCACTTGAGATAAAAGATTTCAATGATGGTGTGGCTGTGCACAGAATTAGCTCTAGTCTTCATTCTGGTCATTTCTCCCTTTTGTTGGCCAAATGGTCTGCAATTTCTCTCTCGGAGCTCTTAACATGGAAAATGTTGAACTTAGTCAAAAATAGATTGAGGGCACACAATCTAATGATGTGCCATCCAAAGATAGAGTTCCCGAGCAGGAGAGGGCACCTCCCATGAATGGTTTAATAATTATGAGCTCCTAAATGCACTAATAAGCTACATCATATAGGATGTCAAAGATACTGATCTAACGAAATTTCCCTTGCAAAAGTGGAGAAAGTTCCCCCAGCTAACAAGTCAAAATTTTGCAAGTTTCATCGAGATTATAGGCATCAAACAAATGATTGTATCACCTTAAAAGATGAGATAAAGGCACTTATAAAAAGGGGCACCTTCTAAAATACAGGAAGTTCTATACAAGAGACAGAGAAAAGGAAAGAGAGAAAGAAAGCAAGATCATTCCTTGGAACCCATTTAATCAAAAAGTAAATAAGGCAAGGTGACCTCCATTATCTTGGCGATGGTTAAAACCATCGCCAGATGTTTTGTTAGGGGAGGAGCCTCCAAAAATGCCAGGAAGCGGCACCTTAAGATGGTAATGGGGGTGGATGGAAGGAAAAGAAGAGAGCAGTACAAGCCAATCTATTTTATAGAGCAAAACTTTGGTGATATCAATGGGATCATGACGATCTAAAGGTTATTTCAGCATTATTGCATAATTTCATCGTAAAAAGAAAACTCATTAACTTAGGGAGTTCTATTGATATTTTGTATTTGCATGCCACTAATGCTTTAATATCCACAAAAACATGTGTAAGCCATACATGGGTGTATTGATTGGTTTCACAAGAGGGCAAGTTTAAGTGGAAAGGACAGTGACCTTGAGACTAACTTTGAGGACTAGGCCATTGATGAAGAATCTGGATGTCACTTTCCTTATCATGACCATTTCCAATTGTGCCTACTATGCAATTTCAGGGAGGCCTTCTTTGAATTAGGTAGGGGCCATTGTTTCCACCCCTCATTTGCTAATGAATTTCCTAATAATTGAGAAGTGTGGGCTAATCAATAAGTCGACTATAGATGTTGCAAGGCTAGCTTAGCCAAAAGCTAGCGATCATCAACATGAAGAATAATGAGTGCCAAATGGTAGATTCAATATTACTGTACGTCCGACATGACAACTCCTATTGGCTAAAGCTAGCCTCGGATTTGGAAGAAGTGTGGATTTTCAGAGAAAAGGATGAGAAACCATGGTTCTAAGTGACAAAAAGTAACTAAGAGAGCAATGGGGAAACTGTTGAATGCAAGATTCATTAGGCAAGTCCCACACACCACATGGCTAGCAAACGTGGTCTTAGTCAGAAAGGCTATAGAAGGATGGAGGATGTGTGTGGATTTCACAAACCTTAACAAGGTATACCCTAAAGACTAATATCCACTCCCAAACATTGATTAGCTAGTGGATAGTGCAGTGGGGTTCAAGATTCTTAGTTTTAGGGATGCATTCACAGGCTACAACCAGCTCAAAATTGCACCCTAAGGGTAAAGATAAGACAACATTCTTTATCGATTAGGAACTTTTTGCTATAGGGTAATGTTGTTTGAAATAATAAATATGAGAGCAGCATACCAAAGGATGATGATAAGGTGTTTTCAAAGCAATTTGGTAGAAATATGGAAGTTTATATTGATGTTATGATAATCAAGTTAAAAAGCTTGGAGTAACATTGGATTGATCTAGAAAAGACAATCAAAATCTTGAGGAAGTTTCAAATTAGATTAAATTGAAGAAATATGTGTTTGGGGTAAAGGCAAGAAAGTTCTTAGGTGTCACACTAACTAAGTGAGGCATAGAGGTAATTCTATCCAAATGTCAAGCTATCATTATTATGAAGAGCTCGTCAACCATAAAAAAGGTGCAAGTGCTCGATGGAAAGATTATGGCTCTCATGTATTTCATGTCCAGGTTAGCTCATAAACATGCTCCTTTCTTTAAGTTACTTTAAAATATCAAAATTTTTAAATGGACTAATGACTGTGAAAAAGCTTTTCAAGAACTGAAAAAATGCTTAGCCACACCACCTATACTTAGTCAACCAAAGCCAAGATAAGCATTATATTTATACCTAGTGCTGATTACAAAAGCGATAAGCTCAGAACTCATCCAAGAAGTTGAAAGGAGAGTAAAATTGATGTACTTCACAAGCTGAATATTGCATAGGGCCAAGTCATGGCACTAGAAAATAGAGAAGTTAGCCTTCACCTTGTTGTCAACATCCAAGAAATTAAGTCCTTACTTGTAAAGCCATCAAATTGTCATCTAAATGGATGCCTTGATTTTGTAAGTATTGTAAAAGCCTAATCTCATAAGACAATTAGTGGCTTAAGCAATAGAGCTCCCAAAATATGGGCTTATTTAAGAAGGAAGAAGGGCAGTAAATGCCTAAACACTAGAAAACTTTGTAGTGGAGTTAGCAAGGACAGAACGGTCTGAATTGGAAAACTAGATGTGGATACTACATGTGGACAACTCATTGAATAAGAAAGGCAATAGGGTAAGAGTAATCTTAGAAGGGTCTATAGACTTGGTATTGGAATATTCATTGAAGTTCAACTTCAAGGAAACAAACAATCAAACAGAGAATGAGGCACTAATAGTTGGGTTAAAGTTAGTAAGAAAAGTGGAAGCATGATCATTGAAAATCAAGAGCAACTCTCAATTAGTAAATCGCCCAGGTCAAAGGGGATTATGAGGTTAAAGAGCCAACATTGGCAAGATATGTCGATGTAGTAAGAAATCTATTGAAAGGATTTAACCTCAAGTTGACAAGAATTCCTAGAGAAGAAAATGATTGTACCAGCACGCTAGCCAGGTTGGTCAGTGCCAAAGCAATGATAAACAACAAAACTATGATATAGAAAACATTACAATCCCCTTGCACAAATGAAGTAATGTGCGTAAAGTTAGAAAAGTCATGGCTAACCCTGATCATGGTGTTCCTGGAATAAGGGTGACATTCAAAAGATATGAAAAAGGCTAAGAAGGTTGAGCAAAAAGCAACACATTTTTTTGTGGAAGGAGGATAGCTATATAAGAAAGGTTTCTCCCTTCCATCGCTAAGATGCCTCTAACCAAGCAAGGCCAATTACATTCTAAAGAAATACATAAAGGCATTTGCAAGAGCCATATGGTAGGAATGGTGATCACCCTGAAAGCTATTCGATTAGGGTTTTTGGCCTAAGATGAAGAAAGAAGCCTTGGAACTCGTACAAAGATGTGAAAAATGCCAGAAGTTCACAAAAGTTCAAAGGCAGCTTGTGGTAGATCAAATATCCATTTTTACTCCCAAGCCTTTTGACTAATGGGGCTTAGACCTACTAGGACCATTACCAATCACTCCTGGTCAATTAAAGTACATGGTGGTGGTGATCGACTACTTCACCAAATGGACAAAGGCAGAGCCCCTTACAATCATAACCTCAAATAACATACAAAAGTTCATTTGAAAAAAATATCATTTGCTGGTAAAATCTTCTAAAAGTATAACTTTGATGTAAGAAAATTGCTAATAGCTCTTTTCATGTAAATCGTCCAACAATAATCATATCTGATAATGAAAAGCAATTTGCTAGTAATGATTTTCAAAATTTCTATTAAAGGTACATTTGTAACTGCACATTTGTTATGAAAACATGGATCTTGTCTATTCATAAAAATGAAGGTTGGGGATTAAGCGAAAGTTTACATTCATCAAACACTCCCAATCAAATGGGCAAGTGGAGTTAACAAACAAGATCATCTTAGAAGGCTCAAAAAAAGGCTAGATGAAGCGAAAGGAAAATGGGCTGAAAAACTACTAAGTGTTCTATGGTCATACAGAACCACTGTTCATTCTACCATTGGTGATGCTCCTTTCATACTTGAATACAAGAGTGAGGCCATGCTCCTAATTAAATTCAGGCAATACTCCAACTGAAGAGAGTATTATAAGTGACAAGAGAATGAAAAGAGGAAAAGAGAAAGGTTAGACATTCTAATAGAAACAAGAGAGATGGTTTAGCTTTGAAATAAGTGCTATAAGGTAAAAGTTGCAAAAATTATGAATAAGAGAGTAAAAAGTAAAGAATTTACAAAATGGGTCTTAGTCTTTATAGGAAGAAGAGAAATTGGCAGTAGTATAAGAAGGACCATTCAATGTGTGAGAGAACCTATTGAACGGTGCTTACAACCTAGAGACTATTCAAGGGAAGCCCCTCCCTTAAACATGGAATGCGACACATCCAAAGTTGCAACATGTGCAAATTTGAGCACCACAAACAAGTAAACCATGTAGCCAAAACAAAATGAAATTTAAAAGTGAAAGGCTGCCATATTCATAAATGAGCACTAATAAAAATCAAGCAGTCTTCTTCACACAAATAAAGTTTGAGTAGTCCCCTTGGCACTAATAAACACTGAGTAGTCCCCCAGGCAATAATAAACACCAAGCAATCCCCTCGACGCTAATAAAGATCAAGCAATCACCTCGACATTATTACAACACTACCTTCAAATGCAAGAGCAAGGAAAATAAGCGATAAGGAAGCTCATTAGAGGCTTAGATGACTGAAAATTCAATAAAAGACAAAGTAAAGTCCATTTAGTGACATGCAAAAACAAGAAGCCAATTGGAGGCTTAAATAATAAAAAGTTCAATAAAATCCATAAAGTGCATGCAAGCCAAATAAAAAAGCCAGGCTTAGACAATTAGGAAACTCGAAAAAATCAGAATAATGAAAAAGCCATTCAATGAAGTACAGAAAAGGTAAAAGGCCCATTAGAGGCATGATTGAATGAAGCATAAAAAGGAAAAGAGCGCCATATAAAATTTGATCTAAAGACTAAAATTCATAAGTAATGTTTATTAATAAGGTTGATCAACCTACTTCAAATAGTGGCAAAAAAAAGGAAAAATAAAGGCAAGTAGGAAAGTGAGGGGAGCCAAGTCTATCTCAAAAGCTCCTCCAAAGTTTATCCCTATAAATCTTAGAGACGTTAATTAGCAGGTTAGGGTTGAAGTGCTAAATCTGTTGAATGGCTTTAGCAAACCCACTTTGGAACATTGGCTAGTTGAGCTATTCAACCTCGGTAACAACAACCTTGAGTCTTTTGATGAAAGCCATTTCATTCTCCTTATGCTTCTGCCATTCAGCCTCTAACTCTCACACTTTTGAGGAATGCTACCCTACTAGATCCTTGCTTTTTAGGGATAGAGAGTCTCATTCTTTCACCAGTTTAGCAATGTAGCTGGTAAGGTTAGAGATGCTTTTATCTCAATTAGACAATTCCTTAAGCTTAGCCTCAACATCTTTCTTTAAGCTTTCCATGGCAATTGAGTTATTTTCTGTTAGTTCCTTCTCCGTTCAAGCAAAGATCGACATAGTAAAAAGGATAGAGACAACCAAATGTATAATTTCGGCTATAAAGGATTTCAGGAGACACATAGGACCATGGTCTTGTATAAATTTGTTGTTACAATCTTGGTTAGTAGAAAGGAGCAATTAGTGGCATAGAAAGCCATCATAGTTTGTAGCTTTATACTATAAGCTGTCTATGGCATCAAAAAATAAGGTGCTCCCTTTGGGGGCTTCAATTGAGAGCAATCCTTTCCAAATGCCCACCTTTATCTTCATAGCAGTGGAGGCAGGAGCATTGGATGAATCATTCCCCTGGCCTTTAGAGAAGTCCTCAAATGAGGCCTTTCACTTGAGCATAAATAGTGTCTTAGTCTAGCCAGAAGAAAGCTTGGCCTAATCTAGAGACCCAAGACTAAGTAGTCAGCAGAACAATAGGTTTCTTTTTTGCCAAAGCTTAAGCATGAATTCCCTCCAAATGTTTAGGATCTATTTTTGATCAATGGATCTCTATCACCTTACTGTCCAACTAACAATCTAAGAAGGAAAAGGAATAAAGGTTAGTAAAGGTACAAAATGAAAAGAGAACTAAAGTAAAAGCAAAATTATGTATGAAGAACAAACTAGTCATTAAATGGCCCCAATGCTTAGAGCCAAATGATGAGATTTTACTCATCATTAGAAAAGTCTTCAAGAGGACAACTCAGGGTTACTTTGTAGGAGAAGACCACTTGGCCAGGTAGAGTGATCCCCCTTCTTAAAGGAAGAACAAATGAAACCCTTTAGCTGTTGAAACTTGGAAGAAAGAATACTTCCAGGAGCATACACTAGTAAGCATATTTTCTATAAAAGCTCAATCTAGGCACTGAATAAAGTGTATCTAACCCCTAGCTTTTTGTTGAAAGTAAGTAAAGAAAATGAAAAAAGAGACCGTAGTGAGGATAAGGCATAAGCAAATGCTCAGTAGTTCAACACAAAATAGAAAGACCCAAGCATTCTAAGTCAGCTAGGTCAGATAGATGTTCGAAGCTTGAAAAAGCTTGCATGAAATATAGAAAAAGGAGGGCAAGCATGAAGCAATCACTTATATCCCAATAAAACATCATGGAAGATGTGGTATCATAATTGCACACCCGCTCATTCTACTTTGGAAGATTGGAAAAAGATCTTCTCAATGAACTTATCTAGGATATGGAGCTTTCCAACTCTTAGATAACATCTACGTATCAACTTTCATTAGAGGCAATAGCTATTTTGACACCAGGGTGAACCTATTTCAAATCATCTGGCATGGTGTCAATTAGATGAGCTCATTCATTTTCATTTTTATCTCAAGATCGCTCGACCATGATATTGCAAAGAGGAAAGGCAAAATGATAAACAATACTCTCAAAAGAAAATTTTCCAAAGTTAAATGAAGAGTCAAAGTCAGATGATAGATTAATAAGATCATCCAATCTATCAGACATAAATTAAGTAGAACACGAGGTTGGGGATAACCTTAAAAAAAGAATATAATTAGAATGGATGAAATAACAATGATGAGGATTGAAAAGAGAAAAGGGAAGTTAAGTGAAGGAAAAAAGGGTTGGCTAAACCAAAAGGCTCAAGAAAGCACTATATTCAATGCACTTTTTAAGTGTAAAAGAAGAGAATAAAGCTAAAAAAAGCAAAAAATAAAGCAATGCAGGAGGTTACATGTAAGAGAAATGGTAGAACAACTAGGAAGCATGGAGGAATGCTAGAAAATGCTGGCAAAAGGTAGTAACCAAGTATGGACACTCTAGTATCAAAATGTAAAGTTTCACAAAAAGTTATCTTGGTTAACTTCTATAGAAGGATGAAAGAGATCCAACAGCCTAAGAGAGTTGAGATGAATGGTTAGATGATGATCTTCATCAGGATCCGACCTCTACAAGTCTCGAGACTCCTCGGGATGATAAACTAATCATCAATGCCTATGATGAATAGAGAACAATTGGCTAAAGTAGATGAAGGTTTTTCAAATGGGTCGATCATTATAGCCACCATAGAGGAAAGGGACAAATGACATAGCCCAAAAATAATTACCAATCACAAAATAATCAACCATAGTCAATCAAATAGAACTAGATGAAGAAATGACCATAAGGCAAGAGTAAAGGCTCAACCCTGAACCAATCAACCATTTGCACCTAGTCGATCGGCTTAAGACTCAAAGTTAGTCGTATAAAGACTTGGATAGGCCAACCTTTTAACTAACACATAACAAAAGGTGTGACCCAAGTTTTGAAAAATAATGTGATCAGAACTAACTTGAGCATTGAAGTGTGTTCATGGACTACTTTCATCATGTATGACTAACTTTGTTGTGTATGTAGGTCATCTCATAGCTAGTTCTCACTCTGTTGGTCAACTATTCTCAGAAGAAGAGTTTCAAACTTCAAGGTGATGCATATTGACAAGATTTCCTATTTGTGCTGGCAATTTAGTGAAAGATTTACAATTTGATAAAATGAAGATTTGCAAATTGTGAAATGTGCATATTGCATCAGGCAACCTTTTAATTGCAGTGTAGGAGGTCTCCAAATACCATAGGTGCACCAAGTTCAATTTATGAATAGGATAGTATGTGTGACTTTTTCAACCTTTTTAGCATATTGTTATAATAATATTACTCCTTTTCTTTCCACCACTAAAAGGAGTTAGTAAGTCATCCCAATCATGATATTTATCATTCCAAAGGTCATCTAACACAAGCAAAAAAATTATATCCCTCAGACTATGTGATAACAAAATATTTCACTCATTTATTTGCCCTCTCACTTAGAATTTTAAGGTCCAAAAATGACTTACTCCAACTGTGTTAGTGTGTATTTATGATTTACTGTCAATTGGCATCATTTGGAAAATTCTACATAGTTTGGCCATTTTGAGCAGTTTCTGTAATCTGGTCATAACTTGAGTTACACTTGTCCAATTGATGTGATTCTTATCTTGTAGGAAATCTAAGAGATATCTATACAAACTTCATGAAGACCTCCAAGACTGAATCACACAATTGGCTATATGAATTTGGAGTTGAAATCAAGACTAGAATGCTGCTAGAATACTGTCTCGGGCAGCCTGACCTTTGTGTACTAATCAGACCATAACTAGAGTTATAGAGGTCCAATTAAGGTGAACCTAATCCCAAATGGAATCTGAGACATAATGATACATTTCATATGAAGGCTTCTAGACCTGAATCTAGCATTATGGGCGTGAAATGTGAGCTGCAACACAGAGGCAGAAATACTGCGAAAATAGACTCTGTAGAATTGGACTTTTAAGGCCCCCAATTGGCATAGATCTTGAGCCCAAATGACCATCCTTTGATCCAGCAAACACTCAGCCAATTGGAGACCCAAAAGTTGGAAGAAAAATTAGGGAATTTAGTCTACATTGAGCACACAGCATGCAATGGCAGAGGCAGCAGACTACACTAGCCATCATGCTTACTGACCTACTCAGCAGCTGCCTTTTCTTTTAACTCAAGCAAAGCCATTTTGTCTAAGCTTTTAGTCTAGTTGTTAGGTAGTTTTTAGAGAGTTTTTCATGTGCAAAGAGCAAGCTTTTGCTTTCCCTTTTTTCTATATTTTTTTTTGGCCTTCCATGGAAGGCTAACTTTGTAATCATCTAAGGGTTGACACTTGAAGATTAATGTGGAGATCTCATTCCTTCATTTTGCATTCAAATTACTGGTCACTTCTTTTTCTTTCCTCTTTGTTTTTACTGTGATATATGAGTTGAATAGATCCATTTGATTTAGATATTAACATGGTTAATGAGATTTTGATAATCACCTTTAGAAGAGGATAGGAAAACTAAGCAATGCACTGAGATCTTGATGGATTGTTTGTGGCTGAGTTTTGCAAAAGACTCATTAATCATTTCAGGGATCCTTGTTATGATTATCAACAATTGAATGAATATTT